>VDFB02039551.1:0-43571 GCA_007258455.2 Sequoia sempervirens | reverse complement strand
GCACCAAGAATTTTTTTTTTAAATACTAACATACATCTTAATAGTCATATAACACATGATATGAAACTAAACATGAACTACATATAACAAATCCCTCAAGTTTACTTGATTGCATTACTTTTCACAACAACTTTATTACATCAGATGAGAGGTAGTATACACCAGTAATCATAAGATAACATGAACATGGTTAATACTTTAATCAAGAGTTACAATATTACAATGCCACTTCCCAACCTGAATGGGGAAGATACAATAAAATGGAATGTTACATTTGAAATGGAGTACAAAGCTGCAATACTGGATTCAACTCTGGATCAACTCAAGAGTCACTGCAAGGTACAATTTCACACTTCTCGATCGATAACTGGGGACCCAATGGGGTGCATAGCACATTCCACCCAACCACGTGGACCCAAAGGCCCACCCCCCGTGCTAAGAGATGACAAGAAGGATCCCCAACAATAACCATCATACAGAACAAGGGTACAAGACTTCTCAACAAGGTCCATAATAATATAAGGTAATCTCAGCACAAGATATAACCATCACAAGATGTGCTCAACATAAGGAATAACCAAATAAATATCAACATACAAATGCCAATATGTGCTTCCAGAGGCCCAAGAATAACATAGAGGGAAACAAAGCATACATGGTTGTTAAAGGAAGAGTGTCATCGCAATGTTGCATGGGTTACCCTGGCGAATCTTCCTAGGTCCCGGCCCCCAACTTGGGTTACCCTGGTGACCTCTTACGAAACCCGGCCCCACATGCAATCCAATGTGGTATCAATTATCTTTCATAAGGACAAGATAATGATTTTGTCATTCCAGGCCTTCTGAACTCATCTCAAGCCTATACTAGCACTTGAGTCATGAGTGAGGCATTCACTTATATCTTGTTAATGTGTGATTCTATCCAAAACCCCTAATTAAATGTTAACGTTTTCACTTGATTAATAAACTTCCAATGAGTTACCCTGAGACCACTTCCGGGTCTCAGCCCCCATTGAAAGCCACTCCCTTTATGAACAACAAAACTCAAAAGACACTATCAGGGTAAGCCCCCATGCACAACAAATAAAGTCACGAATTAAATTGCATTAAGCAAGGCATACATCATCCTACTCAAAATCTTCATAATGAAACTAATTTCAAGTGCAAGGCTAAACCCAATCATCAAATAGATCATACGAGCAATAGTTCACAAAGAACCAAAAATGAAGGCCAATAATAAAGCAACACCTTTCTTTCCCTTTCTCTGGAAGACTGATAAATCACTAAAACAAGGGTTTCCCAACAAGGTGGCAACAAAACTTGATCTCAAAATCAACATCAAACTTCACAACTCAAGTTACTTAATTCAACCTCAATATCAATTCAAAACTATCTCAATTCCGTTAGTTTAACTCATCATCACAAGATACCCAAAACAAAAATTTCCCAACTACTTATGATCTATTCCACAAACAACTTAACAATTTCTAAACAACCATTACAATAAGGAGGAATCATTCACAACCTTTTTAGTTACTTAACAAAATAAGTACAACAATTTTAACTATTATAACCACTAATATGCTCATAAATTAACACAACCCTATTACATCAATAACTTGTAAAATGAAATAACAAAATTACATGTTTCTATATATATATATATATAAATATTTCATAATCTTTTATTCCATAAGCTTATTGAAAATAACATTCTCCTAATCCTTTCAACCACAATAGATCTAAAATAGTTTTACACCTTACCTCAATAATTTACATAATTAAACAAAGTATCACCTAAGCCTTATTTATATGAATAACTTTTACTTTGTACTTTTCTTTACATTATTGAAAGATTTCTACACTTTTGATGCAATATTAGATATAATGAATCAAATTCATATTCAGTCAATACAAGGAATTATCTAATTCCTATATACACATCCTAAGTCTTATTGTTGAATAAACAACTATATAGAATTTCATGCTATATAACTAAATCTCATCAAGGTAAGTACTTCAAGAATGTGAGCAGTGCATGGTTGATAACCCTTGCTGGCAATTCCCTAGAATCTTTGTTTTTCTTGGAGGTTTGGAATCCTTCATGATTTATAGTACAAAATGAGTCAATTAAAATTATTCTTATGCGTGGCCAAATGGTTAATGATGATTTTATCAATATTAATTTACAGCGCTAGTAGAGTAATGATAAATGGATGTATTAATCATTCTTACGGTACATTGTGAAACGTCTTAAGTCTTTTCTTGCATGTGGTAAGGTGTGTGAAACTTCGGCTTGTAGCTCATTAATGGGGTTGAGGTGGAGGTTTTTCTGGTGAATGCATTTGGCTAAGCTACTTCGTGGGCTTTGCTCTATTAAACTGGTGGCATCTCTACACTCTGCGAAGAGAAATCATGGCGGCCGGTTCAAAGATAGAGCTTGGCAAGGGTAGGAAGTAGGTGTATGTATGCGAAGAGAATATATTTCCAATTAAGATTTCAAGCAAGAATCAACAAAGATGGGAATTTAAGAAAAAATAAAGGAACCTGTTTGAGTTGAATAACTGGGCTGGAAATTTAATGCAGAGCTCTATCCAGTTGCTGATGCAATTCCAACTTTCAATTTGTTTTCCAGGAATGAGTTGTATCCCCTAACTTATTTCTTCATAAGTCCAACGACAAGGCCTCTTTAGGTAGGAAAGTTGTTGATACTTAGACCACCATGGTCAGATTGAAGAATGTCCGAGCATGTGCAAAGAAGGGTCAAATAGACAGTTTGCTGAGTCGCTAGGCGGTAAATCGGAGTGACAGAGAGCTATATCATCCCATACCCCACACACACCCAAGAGCACCCCATCTAAGAAGCACAACCCATGGGTATGATATTCCATAAAGAAACCCGATATTATCCCAATATTTCAGACCTGTGTCTTTGCACCAACCGATGGTGTCCAAAGTAGACTGGATCATAATTAAGATTGGATTTTAGGGTCTCCGAGTAGAGACCGAAAGTGTAAGACGATCCGCTCATGCATTGGATCCACACGCCTGCTACGATCACAAACCATTTTCTCTTTAGCCCTTTTCATAACTTCTCGACCTACTTTTCCATGAACGATATCAAAATTGTCACTCTTCAAACTATCGCTCCCTCCTCGTGATTTGAAATATGCCCCAATCTATTGTCAGCCCCAAATTATCGGGCTAAACTCAGATTTTAAAAGGAAGTGGTCATCCTTTTCTAATTACAAGAGGATCTTTTTTGTTTTCACATGCAATCACCATAATTTTCCCCGAACGAATGCTCCACTAAAAGTGTAACTTCCCATATTTTTCTCCACTAAAAGTGTAACCATCAGGTACTTCCTTTCCCACTTCGGTTATCCATCAAGATATTTGTTTTCATTTTTAAATTATTATTATGCACCACAATCATTATGTATTTATATATATATATATGTAAATATATAAATAATTAGAGCAATTATTTAATCAATACCTTATATATATAAAATCTTGTATTCAACTATCACAATACCTATAACTTTAATTAACTATATGGTCAAGACGAAGTACAGAGGGGGTATTACATAAAACCAAGGCTACATGTGGGTTAGAACACACTTTTTTAAATAACGCAGTACACATTATTTAAATGAAACATGTACGTGTTTCATAACACATACGTGTTATCTAATTACCCTTTGGGTAAAGGAAACATGTATGCATTATATAATGTGTACACATTCCTAGAACAAAACGCGTATTCATTTCATAATGCATGTACACATTTCTGATATAGCCATTTTTTCCTAATTTGGTAAATACTGATAAAACATGTTTTTTTCGCAACATTCCTTTTCTACAGTACAAACCGAAAGTGCCATTTTCTACGTTTTTCATTGCAAATTTGTCTTGTGCAGGGCATATTCTATTCAAATTGTTGGAAGAGACAAAGTGCAGGTTGAATTTTCTGAAGTGGAATAAAGTACAAGAAGTTTTTACAAGAAGATTTGGAAAAAGAGAATTTTTGGATGCATTCATGATATTTTTGGACTTCAGAGTTTAAAGAAAAAAAGATCTTCATACTACATAGTTTTATTTGAATATTTAACAGAGATAGCAATTTGAAAATAGGTTGTATTTGAATCATTTTTTTTTCATCAAAGAGGGTTTGGAACCATGGGTGATAAGCAAAGACAAAAAAAAAGATGTAGAAAGTTAATGACACCCAAAGAAATTCAAACAAATAAAGATAAGGAGGAAAAAAGACAAAGGGAAAGGAGAGAAAGGATTCATCAAATGAAATATTTGGAAGCATCTAGTTCCAATAATGTTGAAGAAGAGAGGAAATACATGAATGATGAAATGAATGTGGATGATGCAAATGGAGATGGTGAATATGGATGAAAATGCTAGAATTATGGAGACAAACCCAACTATGCCTTCAACTTTATACTGAATGATATGGAAATAGTACCTATGCAAACAACTTCGGGTATGTCTTCAAATCCACCTCCTAATGATATGGAAAATCCACCTATTCATACAATCTATCTAGGTATGTGTTCAAACCCAACTTTTGATAATATTGATATTGCTTGTTTAGATGAAGTTGGAAACATGGTTGATGATATCAATAATTCTAGGGTTGAAACAATGCAAAAAACAAAAAATGATGAAATTATAGTTTATGAGAATGCAAATGAGAATGAAATCCCTCATATTGATGAAAATGTGAATGAAATCCCTTTTACATTTGAAAATGAAAATGAAACCCCTTGTGTGAATGAAAATGAAACCCCTTGTATGGATGAACCTAAAATATGTTTTTTTTACAATTGAAAGAGATGTGCTAGATAAACTTCGTGGTAAAGTTTATTGGAGACAAATTAGAACTTATGGAAATAGAATATATAAAATGTTTTTTTATAGAAAGAAATTAGGATTCCAATGTCAACTCATGGTGCAATTGATGATAATGTCGAAAATGAGAATAGTGATGAAAAAATTAGGTGTTTTTGTAAAACCAAAAAAGAAAGATGATTCAGTAGAACAAGTCATGTCTAGTGTTGCTAATGCTATTGATTTTATAGGTAAGAAAATTCGATCAAAAGATAAGAATGTAAACAAATGGAGTGCAATAACAACTGCTCTAGTTGAAGAAACTAAAATAAAAAGTATTAGTAAGATTGTGAAAATGTATAAAGTAAATCTAGAAATTTGATAAAATTTCAAAAAGAGAGGTAAAGAAGCTAGATCCAATTGTCGATGTTGTATTTTTAGTGGTAGACTCCCAATATTAGACATGAAATTAACTAATGAAATTAAATCTTTTTAATCAAAAAAATTTGGCATGATAATACAAGAGTATCACCTAACATTAGAGATGTCTTAAAATTAAGGGTGGGTTCCAAAATTCATGAACCTCATCCAAAACATCTCTTAGATATGACTCAAACTAAATTATATAAAAATTAGATGCTTCAATCTTACCGGTGAATATTAACATAAGTCAAAAGATCATTAGAAGAGTGTAAACCTTGGTATGTTAGAATTAATAAGCAATGAATCTCGTGTTGTTGTAAGACTCATGTACAATTTCGTTATTATTATGATAGTTTTTGATATATGCGATGCACTTTGCATGCTAACCAAATTATGCAGGACATTTGTGGTATTAATATGCCACCTAAAAGAATCAAATATTTTATAGCAGGTTTGTTTTGTGAACCCTCTAATGGAAACTTATTTGATTTAAAAGAATGTATTTTTGGAGAATGTGATAGATGTGGTAACTTTTCATTATTAGAATGTATGCATGAAAGTAGTTTTAGATGAATTTGGACAACAATTAGTGGATGTAAAAAAAATTAAAAAATGTTGAGTATCCTTTGAAAGATGGAAAAATTAGAAAACGTTGTGAGCTAATTGTGGAAAAATTTAGTGTCCATGCATTTATTAATGAATTTCAAGATAAGATTGTACCTAAATAATGACACACTCTCGGTATGCTCATTGGCTTTGATAATCAATTTTGTTCATTGCAAAACACATTCCCAATTGGAGACTCTATTGTCGACTATTGATTTTGCTAAAAAATATACTCTTGCTTCACAAGAAGAAATTCAATCACAGTATTATAATTTAGTGCAAGTAGCTATATTTGTTCACATTGTTTATAGACATGTAGATGATAGTATAGAAGATAATAGAATTTTTTTGAGAGAGTACCATTTTTATGTAAGTGATAATCAATTACATTCATTTGAGTTTGTTCAATATTGTTTTGATATATTTTATAAAAATTTAAAAGAGAGAGAAATTCAAATTCTAGAACATCTCATATGGTCGGATAATTTACGGTTCAATTTCATGCTAGAATTTTTTATTGGTTATGTAGAGTTCATAAGGAAAATAATATCCAACACATATGGAGTTTTTTTGAAGCTAGTCATGGTAAGGGAGAACACGATGGAGCAGGTGCATGTGTGAAAAGAGCTCTTGCTAGAGAGCAACTAAAATTTGAGGATGCTGCAAAATTTAGAGATGCACATGCAATTGTAGATTGGTGCAATATCAAATTATCTACAAGAACAAGTGAGAGCTCAATAATTTGACGCTTCTTTTGGTTAGTTGAAGAAAATGATATTTTTTCTCGACAAGATTATGAAACAATTAATGGATGCAAAATGGCATTCATTTAAGAGTTCGAATGCAAACACATGGACAATATGGACAAGGGAGTTGGCATGCTTTTGTCAATTTTGTATTGTAGGTGATTGGGAGGCATGTGAAAATATGGAATGGGTCAAACAATGGCAACAAAGAGCCTTAACGCCTACATCAACACATGTTCAACATGGAATGACAATTGAAGATAATCAAGTGTTCACATCAGATGATTATGATCATGTTTGGATCTTGTACAAGAAGGTACATTATTTATTGAGTTGAATTTTATATGTATGCATGTTTATATGTGAATTAAATATAAGTCACTCTTTATTGTATTTTTATTTATTTTTTGTAGGACATGTGTGTATGTTGTTGTTGCACCTGAGGGAATGAAAAAGAGCAAACAGATCTGGTTTTGCTAGATGTGTTGAGAGAAAAAATAAGTTGGTACATCCTAGAGTGGATGATGACAACTTTGAGTATCCAACTGGTTTAGTGGTTGTTGTTTTGGCACCTGGCTTCAAAAATATTTGATCAGAAAGAATGGCTTGCCTGCATTTGAAGATTATGAAAGACACAAGAAGATTATACATTAATCGCATTTGATTTTGGAAACCAATATAAAACTAGTTAGATATCAAGGGAGTCCTGCTAATAAAGTTTCAAGTGCCCTTTTGAGTGCTAACAAATTTACATAGATAAATCTGGTACCTATCACTCTAGAAGAAGAAGAGATACTGATGGAATTTGAAACACAATGTAGATTGCTTGGGATAGCCACGAAGACATGGGAAGAAGGAAAATGGGCTTGATAAACACATGTACAAAAACTTCAAGAGTCAACCTGCTCTGGTTGACAACATTTCTATTCTTTATGCATTCTATTTTTTCGGTTTCATATTCTTTATACATATGCAGAGTATATAGAATGGTTTCCTGTACAAGTTTTTGGTTTTTGCTATGGTACATGACTTAGGGGGAGTCAATTAAATCTTTTAGTTTGTACATATGCATATATTTCTCAAGGGGAGATCTGGATGTTAGGAAAGTTGTTGCATTAGTCATTTTCCCTTGATGTCAAAGGGGGGGAATATTTTTGGGATTTTTTGGCATGTTTCCATCAATTACAAAGGGGGAGATTGTTGGAATAATGATTTTTTCATTGATGCAGTTGTTGGAAACATGATTGTAAGGGATAAGCACAAGGTATACTATTATGCATTGCAGTGTTTTCATTGATGTCAACATTGCATCTTGATATGGATATCATGGTGTAGTTTATTTTGGTTGATTCTAACATGTTTTGGGATGTTTGTGGAAGACAATTTTACAAGAAGGTTTGATTCGGTGAAGATAATTGTGATGAAAATTGACTGTGTCAATTCTGCTAATTTTGTGTAATAGAGCATCCAATTTTTGGGTCCACACTGGTCCACAAATTAACATTTTTCTTTGTGGTTCTAGCATAATATTTTTGGTTGGTAGAAGCATCTAATTCCAAAATTCCATCTTGATTTGGCTTTTGGTTTGAAAGCTATGAATGAAAAAAGTTCGGTCTAGAAGTTACAGTCATTTCTTGTATAGTGCATATGAGTTGGAGATTTCCCACTTCTCCATGGATAGGATTTTGGTTTTGTGGATTTAAGAAGATGTTGACAGATGCCAATGGAGTATGCATTCCAAATGGCACAATATTTTGAGGATCACGTGTCCGTATATGGGTATATAGTTGAAGGATTTTTATATTAAGTCTTCAGTGGTGCCGACCTAATAGGTGTGAAGCTATGCGAAGGTTAAGTAAGTATTGCAAAATCATGTGGGAGCTATTATAAGTCCATTCTTACCTATTTCAAGTTATTTTAAGGATTGAATCTTGGCACAAGGTGTGTGTGGAAGGATTTGAGCCAAAAAATCATATACTGTATATTTTGTATGATACATCTAATTAGGCTGACCTAATTGAGTTATATTTGAAGTGGATATATAGGCTAGATCAGTTTCAATGTTTTGATGAATGTACAAAAAAGAGTGATGTGAATGATGCAAATTGAGTGAATACGCTATGAATTTAAGTTGTGAATGTTGAGAAAAATATTAGAGTGATGTGAATGTAGAGGAAAGCAAAGTGTTAGATCATAATCAGATGAAGTGTGTAAAGTTAGTTTGTTGAGCTTCATTGGAACTATACCTCATGCATATGATAGATGTAATTGTAATAGTTCAATCTAGGTTATGACCCACAAACTTTTTTCTATCTCTTTTTCTCAGTGAACAATGAGTCCATCTGTAGTGAGTACTTCTATAAATATATACTATAACCGATTATAATATATTGTGAGCTAATTCTCACCATGGTTTTCCCATTTTGGGTTTTCCACGTAAAAAACTAGCGTTCATGTGTTATGTGATGTTGTTGGATGTTTCGTGCTTTCTTTCATTTACTGCAATTGAATATACTAAGTGGATTGAATGTTTAAATGTTGGAATGGTTTAAAAGATATTATAGGTGTTCAACACATAACTACTTGTATAGATATCTTAATACATATATATATAAACCAAAAAATATTTGAAGATGTTTTGTTTACTTAAAATTATTTTTTGTTTATATTTTTATTTGAAGAGTTTTTTTAATTTTCTTAAGATTTATTTTATTTTAGATCTATTTTATTTAAGAACTATTTTAATTAAAAATAAAAATAAATAAAATGTGCGCTCTAAATAGATATGCATACTTTGTGGTCTTTTTAATATTATATGTAGAGAGAAAGATAGAGAGAATTATTTGCATTTACACATTTGAAAATATTATAAAGAATTTATAAAACTCTTTTTAAATAAAAGTGTGTATCTTGAATCTCATGTATAGTTGTAGTCCACTTTTTTATTTTGTATTTTTTAAGGGAATATACCTAAACTAAATTAATGGTATGTGTATGCTATACATTTGCATGAACATAATTATAGTGGGTACAAAGGTAAATGACATAGTCATTAGCAAATGTAAGTTGAAGGACTATGCTCTAACCTTACCCATATCTCGTAGGTAGTCATAACCTTATTCTTATGCTCTATAATCTTATTTCAAAATCCTTACTCCCTATTCCTACAAGAATTTAATATTTCTAAGTGACCAAGTCAAATAGAAGTAGATCAAAATGTCTAAATTGAATTTCATTTTTCTATGTCTCTTCAATTATGTAAAACAAAATTCAAATAGAGATATTTTCAATGAATATGAAATCATAGTGATGCTCTCTTTTCTATATTGTCTATAAGAAATGGGAATTCTATTAGTTAATAAAATTATATGCTTAGAGACAATGTGAAATCTTTAAAAAGTACACCCACAAAATCTAGTTTGTATAAGCAAAACAATTTGAACATTTTCTTATTAGATAGAGCATTCATTAATTAAACAATATTAAAAATAAAATAAATTAGATTAATATGAGACCTATTTTTACTAATCTTTGGGACAAACTTGGAGTTAGAGGAGTTATTTAATCATCATCACTTTTGTATCCCTACCTTTATCTTCAAGCTCCATCTCATATATAATTTGAATTTTAATGCTATCCTCACTTTAATTTCCTAGAAAATTGTTGATCATTGCTTGATTGCATCTCCAATACCCACTTTCCTTCTAGGTATCTTACTCTTGTATCACATTACATCTACTTGAAAAATCTCTTGGAATAATTAAATGTGACTTGAATCAAAATTTATTACATATGGTTACATGTTTAAGCCCAAAATAATATTGGTGGGCTTCACATATCCTTGTAGATGTTTCTTAGGGTTATAATCATGAATATATGTCAAAATTTTAGCAATATTTTTTATAATTTTGAGATGAACAACTCATAATAGAAAAGAAATAGAAGTAATAAATATTGGATGGTTAAGATATACAATTCAATGAATGGAACTTAGGTGTGATGAATATGAACCTATGAAATATACTTCAACAACTCAAATCTTCGCCTAACATATAATATTAGAATTATTTAAATTCATGTTTTATAAATTGCACTACCACAAATTTTTTCCTCGTCTTATTGAATTCATTGCATGACATATAGTTGGCACTCATGAATGGCACTTGGTACATTAAAACCTTTGCCAAAAAAATAATTTAGTTTTTTGATAAACCTAATTTCCCTTAGAAAATAGTTGACACAAAAAAACTAACTATTTGTCTGAATTTGTTGGAATATATCTTCTAACTCTTAACTATAAAATTTCTTGGAGTTACATGGATGGTGAGGTTCAAATTAGGCATGTTATCTATTTTAGGCAATTTCCTCAATCCGACCTCTTATGTTTCAAATATGAAAGCATCAATAATGACTTAAAAATACCACTCTTTAATCTATACTCTACCCATCTCAATAGAGTGCAATTTCAATATTAAAAAAGAAAAAAAAGAAAAATTCACACTTGGTATTTGTCTACTACTTTTGTGCTAATGTAGTTGGGGCATTCATAGTGCAAAGAATAACTATTTCACTTTAAATTTTTTTAGATTTGAAATGAGAAATCAATGATGTATATTAGATTTGAAAAAAAAAAAAAAATGGTACATGCATACATACCATAGGTAAGCACATAGAATTCATGGATTTCAAAATTGGACAAGTAAGCATATAGCATCATAGGACAACCATATAAAACTAAGAAAAAATAAAAAAGGTCTCTTTTTATGAAATTTTAATGCGAAAATACAATTTTGTACCTACTCAAAAGAAATATAATGTGTAACTATTAAAAATGAACTATTATAGTTGAAGATCAATAAATATCAAAGGAGATAATTACATAATGCAATAGATATAGGAATCAAATAACAATCACAAGTGAGATATCATTTTCTTACTAGATTCTCAATACATTCTCTCATCCTCACTTCTAAGTTGATGATAAAATGTCAAAACTTTTCAACATGGCCATCTCTACTAATTACAGCTTGATAATCACTAGCATTGGAGAAAACCATGTTCTAATCTTTTATACGGGTAGAAACACATGATATATCACTGCTAACACTCTAATTTATTTTTTACATAATGTATCATTTCTAACACCCTAATATATTGTTTTGAGTGTAAGCCTAAGATGTTATTTTATATTGAACCTTAAAACATTTTCATAAACATAAGCATTTTCTTTTTAGGATTGAAATATAAAAAAGAAAAAATTACTTCAAAAAATTGAATCTCTAGAGATATTAAATTAATCTTCAAATACTAACCCACTTTAAGACTTTACTTGTGTGGAAAAGTAAATAGCTCTAATTGCTTGAATTATTTTCTCTTATTGATATATGCAATCTTAACTAAAGTATGAATAATATTGTGACTAATATTTTTAGTTACAATGATCTATATCTTCTTTGTAACATCCTTGAAATTTTCTAATGATTAAAAAAAAAATTCTATTTTATAATTTCTTTGAGCATGGTAAGAAAAAAATATAAATATGCAAAGACCACCATTGTGGCCAACTCAATAAATGAAAATGTTATATTTTCAAAGTGTCATAGTTGAGGTTGCCCTATTTCTATGAGGAAAAAATAAAATTTAAAATAATATTATTGATCGTTTGTTTCAACTGATCTAGTAGATGACTCTCAAATGTTCACTTTTATAATCACAATAAAATTTAGTACTAAAACCTCCTATACACTTCATTTTAAATTGAATGAACTATACAATTTACACAAAATATTTAGTGACATTAATGATGATAACACTCACATTCTTCACACTATAAATTTTTAATCATGTGCATTGTGTCCTAAAAAATAATGGATGTGGGCCATGAGGCCATCCCTTTTGAAAGCATGGACCACCAACCCACCACTTAGCCTATTTACACTATCAACATTTGTTTTCAATGTGCCAATTTGGTCTATATCAATTTATTTAGTCCCTTAGTCTACTTTATGAGTAAACAATATATAGTGGTGTGCATGCTAAATATATTTTAAAATGGAAAAACAATAGAATAAGAGTTATCTAAAATTTTGAAGAGAATTATTGAACTCGCCTCTAAAAACATTGGAAATGTAGTTACAATAATAAATAAAATAGTTAATTGTTATTTGTGTAGTTGTTAAATAATATTATCTAAATTAAAAATTGGATTTACCCAATAATCTAAGTTGTCTACATAAATATTAGGACATCCACTTTCCCTTCCAAATGTTGAACTTTTGTTATTTAGGACTAAAATTTTAAATGATTAAAAACATTCCAAATATTAAAATTAGGCTAAGGCAATGTGGGTGGAGATATTTTCATGTTAGTTTACCTTATTGTGGGTTTTTCTATGTATTAGATTATATCGACCTGAACAACAATTGTATATTTACTTGCATAATAGTTACATACTTTCACAATAGTTGTAATTATACTTGTGGAGCAAGGAAGATAGTATGAATAATTTTTACAATTGCCCTCATAAAGCATAAGAGAAAAAATTGAAGTATAAATATCTTCTAAAAAGTAAGAAGTCACATTAGTTTTTTCCAAAAATGTAAATAACTTATAATTCACATTAGGTTTTTCTATGTATTAGATTCTATCAACCTAAACAACAATTGCATATTTACTTGCATAACCGTTACATACTTTCACAATAGTTGTAAGTATACTTGTGGAGCAAGGAGGATAGTATGGATAATTTTTACAATTGCCCTTATAAAGCATAAGAGAACAACTTGAATTATAAATATCTTCTCAAAAGTAAGAAGTCACATTATTTTTTTCCAAAAAAGTAAATAAGCTTAGAGTTTAAATTTTCTCGTAATTGCGATTATTGGCATGAGGAAAACCATTATTACTCATACCATTGACATTGTGAGATATGATTAGCTCTTGATTCAGAGGATGGTTTGTAATAATTTATTTTCTCTTCGACGAGATTTATATGTAGTTATTACTACTTGGTAGCACAGTTTTAATCCTTTATTCTCTTATGATTACACTCATTTCTCAAACCCCTAGCTTTTGTGTAAGCTCTTGAGAAGATTTGTGATCCTTTTTGCAAACTCTATTGTTCTATCAGGAAAAGGATGGGTGAGGATAGAGTTCATGTTGAACCCAGTTCTTGTGATGTATTATCCTTTGATGCCATTGTTTGGCATATTTGTTGTGAAGGCGAGGTTGATCCTTTCTTGGAATACCTCAAGGGACATGAGGAAAGTTTTTCCATTTAGTTCGCCCACTCTTGGGACTCAAGGAAAGTTTGGCGGAATTTCCTTTGAGGTTGATGAAGATGTGATTGCATCGGTGATAGGAATGAATACAAAAGGGAAAAAATGTTAAAAGCACAAGAAAACATTGGACAATGATAGTTTAACTCTTTTTTTCAAGGAGGGTGAATGACATACTAAAATGCAAGGTGGTTTCGACAAGGAAAATCTTCCTTCACCATGGGATAAGGTATGCCTCATGCTTATGATGTTGTTTTACTCTTGAAGGTAGATTCAAGTGCTATTATTTTTACCACTTCTCGCTCCTTAACTATTTCCTCCATAATGTGTTGTGAAGCTTCCATTTCTACCTATTAATCTCCCTGAAAATCTCTATTAAGGATGTCTTGGATTTGAATAAAAATGCTTGGAAAAATCTCCCATTCCCCTTCATCAAGGTCTTATCATGTGCCTTTACCAATTACATCTTACCTTATGCCCGCAAAAGAAAATTCAAGTTGTCTTGATTGAGGAAACCCTCTTGCTTCCCCTCAAGTTGTGACCACTTCAGCCCCCAGGGGAAAAAGAAAGGTAAATTGAAGAAGCTTTATGTTCTGATCATACTTCCCCCAGCCAAAGTTCCTGGGTGAACCCTCCAATGCCACCACACAGCCCTCAACCCCCTCTAACCTTATTGAGGATAATCCTTCACCTATGACTCCTACCTTTGAACAATCTCGAGTAGCTCAAGGTATTTGTGACCTTAAAAATTTCCCCCCTTCTCTTGGTTTGAGCAAACACGACTAGATGGGGTTTCAAAAAATCCCCCACCAAAAAGCAGAAAATTTCACAAAAAGGTAGTCTTAGTTGAGGAGGACATTGTGTATCCATTTTTATAAAAATAATTAAATAAAAAATAACATTCTTATATTAAATTTACCTTGTGACTAAATTCCTATTCATACTCATTTCACTTCTATTTACACCACTTTCTCATCATTTTATTCCTGTTAACGATGCATGTGCTAGTCTGCACATCTTCATCATTCTTAGACAAATCAAAAGTTTCCCATAGACCTTTACAAAAACTTTTTTTTTTTGGAAAATTCCAACATTCTTAGACATGGTTGGTCAGATCAATAATTATATTCTGTAACTAGAGGACATTGTATGGAACATGTGTGATAAAGACATTTGCAAAATTTATTTATACAGTTTTAAGTTTGTTTAGAAGCCACAGTTAGCGTATTGAATCTGCAGCTTCGAACAATGGCAGTCAATCTCTATAATGATGGTTGCTTCAGCCCATTGATAAGCATGCTCAGAAAACTGTTTAGATTTCCTGAACCACTGAAAGAGGAGACAGTCAAAGGCTTTGTTGTCCTCCAAAAGAAAAATGTCTGTGATTTGAACGATTTCCATGCAGGTGTGATGGACAGTTTCATGGAGCTGCTAGGGAAGAGAGTGTTTCTACAGCTTATCAGCACCACTTCTATGGATCCAAGTTAGACCCAATTCTTCTCCTTGTTTCTTTCATCTTCTAATTTGATTTCTGACAAGTTAAGTCTTTATAAGTGCAATGTAAGTCTCTTTAAACTAAATGTGACAGGCAGTGGAAGTGGAAAGCTTGGGGAGGCAGCATTTATACAGAAATGGATATGTACTGGGCAACCCATCGTCAGTGGGGAGAGCAAGTACCAAGTTGATTTCAAGTGGGACTTCAGCTTTGGGACTCCTGGAGCCTTCCTCATAAGGAACTTGCATAACCATGAGTTTTTTCTTAAGTCTTTGACAGTTGAAATTCCTGAACAAGGCAGTGTTCATTTTGTCTGCAACTCTTGGGTTTATCCTGCTAGTAGATACAAGACAGATCGAATTTTCTTCTCAAATAAGGTATGCCCAAACATCTGTGTTTCTTAATTTAGTCTGTAAATGATTACACTGATAAACAGTTCCAGAGAGACATAGTATTTCTGGTGTTCCTTGATGAAGAAGACAAAGAAAAAGGGTCAATTAGTTGAGTTTCATTCCATTTTCTACAACTTTAAATGCTTTTCCTGATGTTGCCTCATTCTTATAAAAGAATACTATAGATTGACTCTGATCATCGCTACTGCTGCCATGTAGAGAATTAAAACCAGAGTTGGCAGGGCCATCAAATTAGGTTGTCATGAATGTTGGAAAATGGGTTACTTGGTATCTAATCTTACAGTTAGTAGCTACGAGTCTTTTGTACTTGCCGGAGATAATAGTGAACATAAGACTTTGATAAGTAGGAGGTATTTTTCACAGCGCGTCAAATTGTGATAGTTTTACAAGTCAAATTCATTGACCATGTTTCATGAGTAGCGGTTCGCAAGAACCCATCTCTCATGATAATGAATGGTTCACTTAGTACTCATTGCATCTAGGTGATGCTCACAGAAGAGGTGAAGAACAGGGCCTTCCTGAAAGATCACCCATCCCAATACTACTCCGAGTTTTCTCCAAAGTTTACCTGACTAGAAAGGCTAAATCCTATCAAGTAAGTAGATGGGAGACTATGGAGCCTTTACAGTTTACCAAATGAACTGATTAGCCCTGCAATTCAGTGAAATTTCAGGGCCATCACGATCGCTTAGGACCTGTGACCTGCCCCATGTGGACATCCCCTGTTGGAGATCTGCTGAAGCCTACTTTTCAACTTGGCTAGCTTAGAGCTATGGCTTGCCTTGAGAGGAGGCTGATTTCTAAGAAGGTTTTCATCATTGCTGCTGTATGGTCTCTCTTGGCCTAACGAAATTTTCGTTTTTGGGTATAGCCCAAGTGGCTAATGCACCCTGTTAACACTGTCATAAGCCATTCTAGAGCAAAAATGGGCTCTACTTTCTTGTGATTTGAAGCAAAAAGTCCAATTTTTAACGTATTTGACCCTAATCTTCATTTTTTAATGTCTTTGATCCTAGTCTTCCGATGCCATCTCTCTGGAGTTTGGAATATCCTGGTAACTACTTCCAACTGAAGTAGTAATATGGGTGTTTCGATTATTTATTATAAGGGGAAATCTCTTCTAATGGCGGGCATAGATTACAGAGGCTCCGCTCCTATGTGCCTTTTCAAGGAGTTGGAGGCACAATACCTAGTTTTGTTGGGTGAATTGGAGAGTATGTAGAGTTTCTTGGTTCAAGGTGGGGAAGATTTCTTTGGAAAAGTCGATTTGGTTTCTCTGTGAGTGTGTTCCATCCACCTTACCTTCAGTTAATCAATCTATTAGGGTAGTTGGTATGAGTTTTCCACAGTCCATTTAGTTAATTAGAGAGAGTTTTTGGATTAAAATGTATATGAGTTTCAATTGATGTTTCGGATCACACTCAATGATCCAACTTGAGTCCTTCCTAATGATGGATCATTGAGTGATCCGAAACGTCGATTGAAACTCATACACAGTTGAATCCAGAAGCTCTCTCTAATTAAGCTATTAGGGTGTTTATTTCAGTGTTTGGCACGCTATCAGGAAAAGGTGGTGCTAACATTCCTAGCAAGCCACTTGAATAGGTAGTTGAGGTGGATTGATATTCTGTGAATGTTTGCTTTGTATTGAAACATCTGTTTTTTTTTTGGCTTTGTATGAAACTATGTCTGTTGTGTCTCTTTCTATAAAATATATATTGAGTCTTTGCCTTTAATGGCAAATCATTTTTTTATACTTTTATTTTAATACTAAAGGAGAGGGTCCAACCCTTCTATTTATGAATTAAAACAAATTAGAATTAAGAGTTGAGAGAATAAAACGAAATTAGGAAAATGCATTTTTCAAAATTGATAAAGAAGGTTACTTAGCTTTGGTTGTGGTTTGATGGTTTTTATTATAAATTATATTTATGCTCTAAAATGATGCTCTATTATCACAACTGACTTTGTATTGTTATGAAAGACACTAAACTAAACTTTCTTTAAATGCTTTAGGATGAAATCATGACATGGCATTAAAATGAACTTTATGCATGGAATTAGCTATGTTGCATGAAATCAATTTGACAACTCTTGTGGTCTAGAAACTAGTTCATGTTTGAATCTATAAGATAGATGAAAATCTAGAAACTAATACATAAAATAGATACTATAAAATCATAAATACAAATGAATTAAGAAATCAAAATAGCATTACAAAGTTAGTCTCCAAGAGAGTCATGCAATTTTTTAGAAGAAAAATAACATTAAGAGAGCTCAAAAGCATGAAGCCACATGAATGTAAAAGTGTATCAAAACAAACTAGGAGAGCAAGCATATATAGGCTAAGTGAGAGGGCAAAGGTGACAAATAAAACTAATGGGAGGAATACACCACAAGACTCCAAAAATATGAAATAATATCTCCTATGGAAGATGCAAACACCTCACACTCCACTAGCACTAATGACTTACTTTATTAGCCTAATGAAGCTTAAATAAAATGTAGGAAAAAACCTATATTGGAAATAAAAACCTTCACTAATAACCCATATTAAGCATAACTTAGGTGGGTGAAAAGATGGGTTTCGACAATGAAGCTAATGAAGTACCTAAGTTCTTAAAATTCCCTCAAAGAGAAAAATCCCCCCAAGAAAAGAGAGAAATCCCCCTAAAATAGAGAGATAAAATACCTCTACTCGAAGTAGAGAGAAAAGAACTAAGAAGCCCCCTAGAAGATTATGTGTCTACACCCCTAACAAAGCTCATAGATGAAGATAATTTTTGTGAAGGTTTTGGTGAAAATATCAATATTTTACTCAAAAGTTGGGCAGTAACAAAGATCAATTACCTATCCATGGATAAGTTCTTGAATGTAATGTATATGAATCTTTGTGTGCTTGGTCTACTGATGATGGACTAGGCTTCATGAAATATGAATGTCACTCTACTTGCATAAACTAAGAGGTCATACCCATAGCAAATAAAATATCAAGCCTTGTTTGAATCAAATAAATAAGTCTCCCAACAAGTTCTCAATACAAAATACCATCAACTAAAGGTTAAGAGCATTGAGCCTCAAGTTTGACTCTAGAAAGGAAGGGAGTCAAAGTGGACGTATGATTAGCCATGTGAAACCATGAGAGAATCTCGATCATACTTAAACTAAGTAATACTAATTCCAAAAGTAGATTAAGATATCCCAATCTTGATAAAATAGTGCAACAAGCAAAGTTGATCATCAAAAACCTATCATGAAGGGTATTTTTCATTGTCATAATGGATGAAAAAGAACTCCCTGTGATCAATATGTCATCAAAATGGAGAACCAAAAAGATGAGTGAATAATCTTGTTGTAGAAAGTAGACATTTAGATCCAAATGACGATGAGAGAACCCAATTGTGAGAAGGAAGGAATCCATCTTAGCTTACCAAGCTCAAGGGGCATGTTTGAGGCCATAGACATATTTATTGATTCTGCAAACCAAAGAAGAATAAAAAATTCCACATATGGCCACTCCATGTATATCTCCTCCTCAAGCTCTTTTTGAAATAATTATATTTCTTTATATCCATCTAGTAACCTCCCATCAATGTGTTGCAATGATAAAAATTGTGAGTTGAATGGAATTCATCTTTACAATGATTGCAAAGGTGCTAGACTAATCAAAACCAAGAACTTAGAATAAATCCTTTTGCAAGTAATCATACCTTATGTTTATCCACCAACCCATTTGCTACAATTTTTTCCAATAGATCCACTTACATCGAGCATCATTCCCTTAGGAAGGGGGATAGGGTCTCAAGTTTGATTCCTAATCAAGTAACTATAAACCTCCTACATTGCAACATCCCACTTAGGAATGGAAGATGCCTCTCAAAAGGGTCTTGTGGCTTGGAGGCAATAGAAATGAAGACATGTGGAGACCCCTAAAACTAGGAATGTGTATACTTGGTGTCTAATGGATCCCCAACCTAATCACCACCAACCTACAATGTCTATTGATCCCAAAGTGGATTTAAATTTGAAGAATAAAGAGGAGAATCATTAGCCTTTGAATGATAACTAGAAGAGGAAGTAGGTGAATCCTCATCATTATTCATAGTATCTAAAGTGGAGGAAGAAGAATCCTCCTCATAAAGAATATTTCTAGGTGTATCTACATTATCAAAATATCTATCATATATCCCAAGTGACTCCAATGTGGATATAAAAAGAGGTCAATAAGTGAATAGAGTGGAACTCAAAGAGCCAGGTCCTTGAAATGAATAATCCACTCAATAGACAACTCATGTATAGTAGGTTGGACTAACTGATAACCCTTAACACCATTTGGATAACCTACAAATATGCAAGGCCTATTCTACAAATCCATGGCCTTATATTTCTCTACAATAATGTGGTCCCATGTAGGAGAACCAAAAAACCTAAAGTGCATAGTTGTTGGTTTCTAACCACTCCACACTTCAAAAGGAGTGACACCATCCAAGGCTTGATGAGGAATGTAGTTTTGGATATAACAAGCACATTTTGTAGTCTCCACCCAATATTGAGGTGCAAGAGATCTAGAATGTACCATGTAGTTCACCATTTCCTTCAAACACATATTATTTTATTTTACCGCACTATTCTACTGAGGACTATATAGAATTGCATACTAAAAATTAATTCCCCTATAATGAAAAATTATTCAAAGTGATGGTTGGCATACTCACCACCATTTTTAGTGCATAAAACCTTGATGGTTTTCCTTGAATATTTTTCTACAAGAGATTTGAATTCTTGAAAGTTCTCAAATACCTTGAACTTCTAATTTAGAAACTACACCCAAGAATACCTAGAAATTTTACCAATGAATGCCAAAACATATCTAGCCCTATTGAAGGAAGGATGTAGAAATGGACCAACCAAATCACTATGAGCCAACTCATGTATATGTAAAGCTCTCAATGCCTTCTTTTGTCAAACTTCTCTTCAATATTCTAACCAAGGATGCATCCCTAACAAACACCATCAAAAAAGTGAAGAGAAGGAAACTTTATAACCATGCTCTATTAGTTGAGCTATTAGAAGTAGTGGTATTTAAGATGGTCAAACTACTTATGTCATAACTTACTCACCTCATTACAATGAGTGAGAAAAAATTGAATGAGAATCAAGAATCAAGTGAGAAAAGTGATAGAGCTAAAACTAATGATTTTCCTCCCCACTACAACTATGTAACCACTATTTATCTAATTGATAACCATTGAATCAAGAGTGAACTCAACCCACTTTCCTGAACTAGTGTGAGTGATATTATAAAAATATAATCTATTAATTGACAAAGGGGCACACAAAGAACATCCTAAAATGTTTCATCCCCCACATACAAAAACCCTCACCCACACAACTCAATAAAATTATTGTTACCCATCAAAATAGTCAAAATAGAATAAGGCTTTGAAGATGTAAACTCATCTTGAGATGAATTCATGTGGTGTGAAGCACCCAAATCAAGAACCCAAGTGGATGGTATATAAACAACTACTATGAGGGCCTTAACCTTTCCTTTCCCCTTGCTATTATCTTTTTTCTTTATAAACCCCTCATGTGAGCTTTGTTGTACTGACTCAAAGGAACACTAATATTATTCTTCTTTAGAATGTGTGTCAAGTGATCTATCTATTTATTTAATCATTTATGTTGATTATGATTAGGCCTTTTGTATTAGGCACATTTTTCCTTCTCATTTTTAATCTTGACTCATCTTGGAGAAGAGGTCTCATTGGCTACTTTTGAGGTGGTTGATTTCTAATCCTTTTTCTCGTTATTTTTCCATTTCTTATCATTATTACCACTTGAGGGGTGTGACTTAGAATATTTGATATTTCCATTATAGATGATCTTATCATATTCCCTAGAGAGAGATGGAAAATTCATCCAAAGATGTCATGGTAAATTGAGTACCAAGAGAACTCTTGGTGGAATAAAAGGTAGAAACAAAAATTGAATAGTTAAAACAAAGCTTGGAGAGAATGTTGAGGACCAAATTTTCATCTTTCTTTTGAATTCCAAACTTTTTAAAGTATATCTTAGTGATTTTAGTTTTGTGAAGAAGTTTTAAATGGTGTCAAAAAAAATTGGGCTCAAACTAATGAGCTCATTTCTAGTTGATGGTCTCTCATAGAATCTTAAGTCACAAAATAACTTTTCAATTTAGTCTAGATTTCATTTGGAGAATTTAAAGATTCAATATGAAAGAGGACATTGGAAGATATAAACAAACATAGTGTTCAATAAGCCTCATCATATTTTTTAAACCACTTAGGTTTTCTTCCCAAAAAAGTTGGTTCAATTTATAACCCCATAGGGATTATGTGAAAACATTGAATTTTATTTAATATATCACCATTGTAGGTTTCCACTCAAAGTAGTTGTATGGTGTAGGCAAAGGAATTGAATTTTGGTCCATGTTGTAGAAAACAAGAATGAATAAAGTAAAGTGTGTTTAAAAAGAGAGAAAACAAGTACACCCCCTATTACTAATTGAAATGACCTCCCAACAAGTACACGTTTTGGAACTTAATGATTAGTGTGTTTTACAATGCAAATATTAGATTTTCAAAGTCTTACAAGACCCCATAAAGGTCAAAATATTGAAACTATAGATCAAGTACAACTTGAGATGAAACAAAGAGCATTAGTGTGGAGTACATATAAAAAATACACTCTAAAATAATAGGACCTAAAAAAGAGTCTGAATGCACAATATATGACCCTTGAAAAGTCTCAAAATGACAATTATGTCAAAAAATCATAAGAAACCTAAATTTCTAGAAAATAGGAGCATCAAATTAGAAAACCATTTAGATCACACTATGAAGAGTGTGCAAATATCTACGAAATTAAAAAAAATACAATGAAAAAGGCCTTTGTATTGCTAAAAATGGGCCTCTTAAATTTGGATTGTCAAATTCAAAACTACATTAGAGAGGGGGTAGAGAAAGGGAAAGAGAGTGCTAACGTCATCCAATGGTTCAAACAAAGATTCCCTAAAAAAAATTAACATCAATATGATTCCAAAACCACTTTTGTATAACAAAATTGCCAAATTTAAAATAAACTTGCCTTTTTTGGTACAAAACAACCTTTGGAAAAACAATTATTTCAATCCTTTGGGGTGGTATAGGGGTGGTTCTGCATAGTGGCATGACTAGAGGAGAGTGGCATGGTACTTAGAAACATGGTGGTGATGGCTAAATACTACCTTATGAGGATTTCCCTAGGCAATGGCATGATAAAATTGGAAGCTAGTAGGATGATAACAACAAAGGCTCCTACAAGTGGTGGGGAACTAATGACACCACTAAAATAGTACAATGCTTGAATGCATAGAATTTTTCTTACTATGACCATATTGTATAACCTACCTATGGTTGTATAACTCTACTAGGTAAAAGAAAATTCCTTGAAATAGGTTTGAGACTGATTTTGAGAAATTTTATATCAAAAATGGGGGTTTTGGGGCCTTATAGACACAATGGTAAGGCATGCTTAGCATAAAAGTGCCTTGAAAATGAGTAGCATGCTTGATGCACAATTCAAACCCTCATTTAGGAATTGGCTTCTTGATCTTTGATTTTGATGAAATGAAAATCAAAATTGACTTCCTTTAGATTTATGGACACTATGGAATAGCTCAAAATGCTATCAAGATTACCAAAAATTTGCAATCACCTAAATTTCATAAAACATAAGTATAAAACCCTAGAGATTGAACAATTTCTATCAAACTTGCTTGATGCTCTAGATAATCTAAAGATACAAGAGAAGTAAAAATAGGTTCTTATGAAACCTACATACAAAATTTTATCCCCTCAAAGCTCTCAAATATAGAAACTAAATATGTATCCTTGCACAAAAAAAACTCTGATAACTATTGTAGGAAATAGATACTAAAAATCATAAAGATGTAAATGATGGAAGACATAAAAAGGATTTAAGAAAAATAAAAAAATACCCTCCAAATGGGAAGAAGGAAAGATAGTGATAAAAAATAATAAGACCAAGCATGCCCCCAATTGGGGGAGATAAGTCCGATACCAACTATATAAAATAAGATGGGTGATGAATCAAAAGAAAAAAGCAATAGTGATATGTAAGTGATGGTCATAAATAAGGTGGATGATAAATCAAAAGAAAAGAAAGGCAATATTAATAAATAAATGACGGTCACAAATAAATAAACATATTTAGGTGGCTTAGCCTTTTTCTTCCATTAATTTAATTTATCATAGTCATCCCAAAATAAACCATCAAGTTCATCCTCAAGTTTTTCTTTTCTTTTTATTCTTCTGTGTGTGATTTTTCAATGATACATGTGTTCCTTCATTTGCACATTAGGCTGTCCTCTTTTATTTCATGTGTAGCCTCATAAAACTCACGAGTAATGTTTAACTCCCCTTTAGCTATAAGATCTAGAACTTTATGTTTGAATGGAATGCATCTATTTATAAAATTTTGAATAAAAGTATTTAGCCTAAAGTGATGTAATATTAGCCATTTCCATTGGTTTAAATGGAGGTAAAATAATCATATTATTTTGCAATAATTGTTTTAATATTATTTGTGGAGGTTGTTCCAATGTAATGAATTCTCTAAATTTCTTTTGTTAGAGGTATATATGGGGAGCATCATTAGGTAAATCCTCATTTTTCCTATATTCCAAATGTGATAATAATTTTGATTCTTTAGAAAAAGGGGTAAGTGTTTTAAGTACATTGATATAAAAGCGAATTTTCTAATTTAAGCAAGATTCACACAAGAATAATAGCTCGTTCATTTTTAAATGGATTATAAGGTATGGGAAACACTTCGATTTAAAATATTGGAAGTAAATCATCCATAAATATACATTGAATCTCATCATCTCATAATAGAGATAGCATAATTGTAACCAAAGCTTGAAATATAAAAATGTAATTCTTAATTATATCTCTTATTCTTTTTGTTTGCATTGCATGAGTTGAGAGACAAATACCCTATGATTAATACTATAATAAAAATTTCTCATGAAATAACTAGCCAAATACTTAAAGGAAGTGGTAGAAACATGCAATAATGAATAAAAAATGTGAGTGTATAATCACTCAAGATTGATGGGAACACCTTAGTAAATGATTGTTCCTCATTAAATAAGTGAGACATATAACATAGAAGTATTTAACATATCATAATGAATAACCTATACCATCATGTGTTGTAAAACAAGGTGTCACAAACATAATTTGGGGAAGGATAAGTCACAATGTCACATGCCAAAGGATTGTGGAATGCTTCAATATTATCATCTTGTGATTAACTTTTTGTATTTCAATGCATCATTTTAAAGATTATCAATTCTAGCGATGAGTTAGTTCAAATAAGGAGAAGCATCATTCTCAACATGTCCCATATCCATATGTGTAAGTATATCATGTGTAATAGTTGAATGTGTTATCAATTGGTTGCATGCACTATCCATATGTTATTCTTCTACAACTAAATCAAGTGTAAAATGAGATGCAAGAGGAGGTACCCCACAAGTACTAAAAAATATATCATGTGAAAGGATTCATATGTGGGTATCTATCAAAAAGTGGTGAATCATAATGATGCTTAGACAATTCAATAGGGTCCACTAAGGATGGGAAACTAGAAGGAGAATAATGATAATCATAAGCAACATATGGTATGGGGTCAAGAGAAAAGTTATCAATGAAAGCACATGACAATGCATGAAGGGATATTTAAGAACATTGACATGAATTATTTCATTATTTAGCTCTATCAATCAAAATATCCCTAAAGGTGTGTATCAAAGTACTATTATCTTGTTTGGAAGCATAGAATGAAGATAATAATTATATTTAACATGTATATTAGCATCTTCAATTCCATTGAATGAATAATTATGGGTGTATTAATATAATTTTCACCATAAACCATATCATCAAGAAACAAAGTCATCATCCATATTATGAGAATATAAGGAAGTGTCATTATGCCTATTGCTAAACATATCCTCAATAGACCATGTGCCACAAGCTAAGTAAAAAGGACTAGAAGCCTCATGTGGAGATGAAAAAGGAATTCCATTAGTGATAGGAGAAGCACCACCATCATAAAAATTATTGTGTTACACCCTTAGCCTATAGTATCTATTGGGACATGTGTGGGTTGACTTATGACACACAATAAATTTTTATTTGTAATAGTATGTATTGCTTTAAGTCAACCTAACTAGGATGAAGGGGTGTGACCCTACCTAATTATATCTATACAATAATGTTTGAATCCTTTCCCATATCATCACCTTTTGAGTTATATTCTTATTTAATATTGTAGAAGTTTCCTCCTCGAAGTGGCTTGGTTATATATTTGATATTCTCCTATATTTTTCATCATGTCATTCTGACTCTACTTCAACTTGATATAGTAAATTTATTATATATATAACTAAGTTCATCATCTTAGATAGGTAATCCAAAACTAACAAGCATATATCTAGGCATGGGAGAAGGTGCATGCATCACATCATCATATATTCAAAGGAGATATGCCATCTAAAATGTATGACCATTATGACATACATGAAAGAAAGACCATCATGAAATGCACAAATGTCATGAGAAGGTGAACACTTGGTAAATGTGTATCATCTATATCCATGTTGCAAGGTGTATTGCAAGTATTCTCTCTAAATGTGCACTCATCACTATCAATATCCAAATGATCATCATTAGGCTTATGGATAACTAACATATGTGTATCCACTAAGCATGGATGGGTACTAATAAGCTCTATGAAGGAAAAAATATGAAACATGATAGAATATAACCCCCCATAAAATAGCATCCTTGTCCATATATTAATGCATCATGAGAATACCAAGGATAGAAGGATGGTGTGTACAACTAAAGATAGGAACCTATCAAAATCTAAAACGTGTGCATGACTATTATCTATGGAATAAGCCCTAATAGCTACTATAATGATGGGAAAATCTACGGTGGGAGAGTGACATATAAGATAAATCACTATGTATTCTCAAACTCTAATACAAAATATAAGAAAATGAAGATCAAACCCTATGTAAGCCTAAAAACATGTGAAAATTTAGAATAATATCATATTAAAAAATATAAACTAGCAACCCTAGAAGAAAGTTGGGATTTGTAGGATTGGCCAAGATCACAAAAAAATGTAAAGGACAATAAACTTTCCCTAATTTTAGTATAGGCCATACACATAAGAAAACAATCTACCCAAACTAACAATAATAGTTGTTGGATTATCAAACAAATAGATGTGTGTAATTATGACAAGAAATGAGGGTGACACGAGACTTAGCTCCATGATCAAAGAATGAAGATAATAAATGGATATTCTAAATGTATCAAGATGTTTTGAGCTTGAGAATTATCATCTCTTTGTTTGATATTAATTTCTCATTGTGTCTAATCTTAGTTCTATCAAAGGACAAACTTGTAAGTGGATTATGAACTCAACCTCTACAAGTAATCTTGACCTAGATAAGTCTTGGACTTTTGCCCCTATGTTCCCACAATTCATACTATTATGCTCTTACAAAAAAGTTATGCATTTTGGTTTGTCTATGACAAGGATAATAACTCCCTTGTGTGAAACCATGTAAGGGTGTTGATTCATTGACTTGATCAATAATTGAAGATGGCAAGAAAGACCTAGAATGCAAATTCCTTACCCTTTTTAGCACACCAAATCCAATTGTACCACTATGGTTTGTTCTTTTAATGCTTAAGATGAGAACCAATCTCTTGTTTTTCATTGATTATAATGAATGCAATAAATGTATTTAACTATTAAAACATGACATCAATTTGTGAAAGCATGTACTTTGATAGCTTTGGGTGGGAAAGGTAAAAGGGGGCACGATAACCAAAACTTGAATTAGAGTGGGTCAAGTTTGTGCTTGTGAGGATAACCTTGCAACCATAAATACAACTTGGGATTAGTAGGCAGAGTGGATCATTGAAGACATAGCCTATTTGGAGATCAATGTATGACTTATCAACATAAGATTGTGTATAAATAAAACTAAATACATAGGCCCAACTTAACACAAAATTACACTATTTATCAGCATATACATAACCTAAACATAAGAATGTCAATTTCACCATTACAACAACCAACATTATATATCACACAAAGTATTTGTTACTTCTTTAGCTAATGGACTATACATATATATACATACTCAAAATTGTATAAGATAATATATATTTAAGTACACAAAGAATTGTTGTCCGTTCATTAATGTCACACATATTAAGTCCAAACTTATGAATAAAGCCTAAATTTGATGGCCGTATAATTAGAACTGAAATTTTTTATTATGAAAAGATTGTATTCTATGAAAAGAATGATTTTATATAAACTATAAAAACTATGTAAGATTATAATTAAATATATATGTAATTCATGATATAAAAAAGACCGGATTTTAGCAGGAATGGAGAAGGTTAAAGCTTATTTTTCGTAGATTACAGGATTCATAAGATATATGATTTGATTTGTAGAATTATCTCCCTTGTGAGACTCCTCCGGCTCTGGTAAATCTGAGGAATGAAGAGCTGATAAGCTTGAGAGGCGATGGAACAGGGGAGAGAAAAGAGTGGGACAGAGTATATGATTATGATTTGTACAATGATCTGGGAGACCCAGACAACGGTGAGGAATACAGTCGTCAAGTGTTGGGAGATTGTAAAGACTTTCCCTACCCTCGGAGGGGCAGAACAGGCCGTCCCCCTACAAAGACAGGTTGGTTAATACAATATTGGTTTTAATACTGCAACTCATAACTTGTTATCGGTTCAATAAAAGCATACAATTTTGTGGGTGTTATGACAGATCCAGCATCTGAAAGCAGATTGCCATTGCTGTGTAGCCTATACATCTACGTGCCGCGAGATGAATTTTTCGGGCATTTGAAACAGTCTGATTTTATAGCCTACGGCATTAAGTCCTCTGGACAAATTCTACAGCCTGAACTCAAAGCCTATTTCTGTTTCGATTCCACCCCCAGCGAGTTCGATTCCTTTGAAGCAATTATGAAACTCTACTCGGATGAGATAAAGCTGCCCGACAACCCATTTCGTGATGGCGGGAAGAATTGCATTCCTTTGGAGCTCATAAAAGAGTTGGTTAAAACGGATAGCGAAGGCCAAAAGCTCCTCGCATATCCTACTCCTCAAGTCATCGCCAGTACGTTTTCTTCATCCCCTCTCCTTCACACATTACATCAGATCTTATTAGTGTAGAGGAAAAATTAACTGGACATGGTTGCAGGGGACAAATTGGCATGGAGGAAAGATGAGGAATTTGCACGCCAGATGCTCTCTGGTGTGAATCCAATGATCATAGAGCGACTTCAGGTGAGACTGCCTTTACAGAAGTTACTGTTTACCTCATTTTATATTGGTACAAACTCTGAATATCATTATAAATGACTGAAATCCAGAGTTTCCCCCCGAGAAGTGAATTAGATCCGGAGATATATGGGCCCCAGAACAGCTCCATTACAGTTTCAGATGTAGAAAAGAGCTTCGATGGCCTCACGGTGAAGCAGGTGAACTTAATTTCTAACACAAATTTGAAATTTATTTTATTACAGACTGAGGAGTAATATTGAATGGATGTTGATGTAATATTTGTAGGCTCTTGGGAAAAGTAAATTGTTCATTCTGAACCATCACGACGCAATCATCCCTTACGTGAATCGAATAAACACTATGAAACAGCCCGACGCAATGATCCCTTGCTTGAGACCAATAAACCCTCCAGTTCCTACCAAGATATATGCTACTCGCACTATTCTCTTCCTGAAACAGGACGGCACGTTGAAACCTGTTGCGATAGAGCTCAGTCTTCCCGCTTCGGATGATCGACCATACTATAGAAAAGTAGTCACTCCTGCAGAGGAAGGCGTTGAAGGGGCGCTCTGGCAGCTTGCAAAAGCCTACGTTGCAGTAAATGATTCAGGATACCATCAGCTAATCAGCCACTGGTGAACAGCTAACGAATCCCATATACATATTTTTGGCTTAATTATAGCATACTATAACAATTTGGGTGTTTGGTTTTCAGGCTTAGAACTCACGCAGCGATAGAGCCATTTATAATCGCAACAAACAGACAACTGAGCGTGATGCATCCGGTTCACAAACTACTGAGTCCCCATTTCCGAGACACAATGAACATCAATGCCTTTGCCCGCCAAATTCTCATAAATGCAGGGGGCATTCTTGAAAGAACAGTATTTCCTGGAAAATACGCCATGGAAATGTCTGCCGTTGTCTACAAGAACTGGAGGTTTGATGCAGAAGGATTACCTGCCGATCTCCTCAAAAGGTAAATAGTAATACCCATCCATTTATTGTTGTGGCTTACATTAGGTGTTCAAATTTCTTGACAGAAGCTATGAAAAATGCAGAGGAATGGCAGTAGAAGATAAAGAAGCGGAACATGGGCTGAGGCTTACGATTGAAGACTACCCTTATGCAGTGGACGGGCTAGAGATATGGTTCGCCATAGAATCATGGGTTAACGATTATTTATCATTCTACTACAAGAATGACGAGGGTGTGGGATCTGATACAGAGCTTCAAGCATGGTGGTGTGAAATCAGGAATGTAGGGCACGGAGACAAGAAGGATGAGCCATGGTGGTACGAAATGCAAAGCGTGCAAGAGCTTGGAAAGGCCTTAACTATCATCATATGGATCGCCTCTGCTCTACATGCTGCGGTTAATTTTGGTCAGTACCCATATGCAGGGTACATGCCCAATCGGCCCACGGTGAGTAGAAGGTTGATTCCTGAAGAGGGTTCCGAAGAGTTCACAGAGCTGAAGGAGAATCCCGATTTGTTCTTGCTGGGGACCATTTCAAACCAATTTCAGACGACGCTGGGAGTAGCCCTTATTGAGATCCTCTCCAGGCATTCCACAGACGAGGTGTATTTGGGGCAGCGTGCATCTCCTGATTGGACTGATGATATAAATGTGGCGGGGGCCTTTGAGCGTTTTGGGTCCCGCTTGAAACAGATCGAAGACAACATTACCAAAAGAAATGATGATCAAAGATTGAAGAACAGATCAGGGCCGGCAGAGGTTCCCTATACTTTGCTTTATCCAAACACTTCTGATACGAGTGGCAAAGGAGGTCTCACAGGGAAGGGAATTCCTAACAGCGTCTCCATTTAATATACATTTGTTAGATAGCATGAAGCATCTACAGGTGGATCTTACTAAAGGCTTCTCAATCCCAGCATTTTGCTGCACAACACAGCAAAGTACTATGTAAGATGGATCAACATTTAGTACTCGATGGGAGTGTAGGGTTTATTTATCCAAAATTTGCATCGGATAGTGCTTATGTCATGCTCGGATTGGTACTGGATGAGAAACATTTTTTCCTGTTTCCTGATTTGTATGGTATTGGCATTGGTATTGCTTATTTATAGAATGGGCCTTTCTTCGCGGTTAACCGCTTGCAAATACATTATGTTGTCAGTTGTTTCTTTAAGAAAATTACTTCTGTTATAATAAAACATTCACACAAGCTCCACAACACTACAATTTCATGTCCTACCATATAAAGGTTCACAATTTTTTTCAATTTGAATATCATGGTTATGCTCTCTTGCCACTCATGCAATTGAATTGTCAAGAATAATGATAATAATTTTAATCAATCAACATCATCTTCTTATCATCTTCTTTTTGGCAAAGATATATTGTCGAAATTAGGTGTTGTACACATTACAATTTTCATGTTTGTATTATTTGTTGTTTTGTAAAATATGTGACCAGGGAAAAAAGTACTTCATTTAGCAGGAATCTCAAGATTCCTTGAGTGACCCTCTTTGATACTTTTTATTTGTTATGTATTTTGTTGTAAGGGTCTTTGTCATATAAGATGTACATAAGATAATTTATGACATGTAAGAGCATGCATGAAGGAGTTATATAGTTGAATTAGAATGTTTTTTTTATCATGTAAGAGCATGTAAGAAATAGTCACATATTAGACTTATAATAATATCTTTTGATTGACTAGCAATCTTTGTGTGTAGAGCGTCCATGTTATTTAAAATGTGTAATAGTATTTATGAAATTATAAGATGTGTAAGGTAAATTACATTCTATTCTTGGGAGCTTTCATGCATATGAGGGGCATTAAAATTTTGACTTGGATTTTGACACCCTTTTTAGGCCTCATTATTTTGGTAAACCACATATGACTTTCTAAGCCTCCTTAACCTATATATTGAGGGCTTGGGATTATTGTTTTAGCATTGTTATTTTTCTATATTTTCTTGAGGTGTAATGGAGCATTGAGGCCTTGATATTATATTTTAACTATATTATTGCTAAATAACACATTTGTTGTATGTATTCTTTAGAGGTTATTTTTCGTTGAAATGGTTTTCTTAGGGTATATCAGTGTTATCTCTTTTGTGGTTATCTCATTCGATGCCTCCTTTTAATCTTTATTATGAGTTTTCTTCTAAGTGTTGTTTTTATGATGTTAATCTTCTAAAATTTGTGTTGACCATAAATTGTAACCTATTTCGTGTAAGATTGAGTAGAATTTTTCTACATATTACCTTTTATTTGGTATCAAATCCTAACAAGATTATTAGATCTATGAGAAGAGTGGGGTTATTTTGTACTAATCAAGTTGTTCAAGTGAAAGTTTCATTGTAATGATCTTATTTTAAAGAGAAGAAGATGGCATGTGCTTCTATAATAGAGATGGAGAGTTTTAATGAAACCAAAGTTTTGAGATTTAGAAGCTCAAGATGGAGGATCTAATTGTGGATTATTTGGTGGGTTAGAGTACAATGTCATTTTGTAGAAGAGGTAAGTGTTGAATTTTAGTGTTTTGGAACTAAATTATGTTTGAATTTGAAAAAATGGATTATTTGTTATGAATTTCTTCTTTTTTTAATTCTTTATAACAAATCCTATAAATCCTAATCTAGAGAAAAATATGAATGATGGAATTCTTGAAGACAATCTTGCAATACCCAAGTCTCCTCCAACACTTCCAAAAAACCTTGAACAAAGCCAATATGATTTGGACAAAATATACTTCAAATTATTAAAAAAAAAAACGTTACAAAATTGAAGGCTTCAACATCAATCCCCCACTATAGATCACTTGCTTCTTTATTGGAAGTAATGATGAACAATGTTGACATGATGACAAGTAAAATATATCAATGGAAAAGTTATAAAGATTCATGTCATGGATTTTATGTGAAAAAATTATCCTATGGTGAAGTGAAAAAGAAAGACATAACAAAAGAAAAATATGTACTCTTTTTATAGATCCTAGAACCAATTCATCCCTTGTTGTGAATTCAAAGAGATTTCCAATACATTGATGATATCATAATGAAATAAAAAATAATTTTTGGGATAGGTGGTGGATGGTATTTAACCAACCCCCATGTAATAACCATGAGTTGTCATTATATTTTCTTAGAAAACTTTATTGTGAGTTTCTTCTTCGCAAAAATCCCAAAGAAAATTGATATGAGGAAGTTTGAGGGTAGAGGTGGAGGCTCCATCCAAGATAGATTGGGATTTCATCAGTTAGAAAACCATAAAAAAAGATCACTAGCTCACAAAAATATTCATCATGTGATGGTTCCATTAGTCATCAAGGAAACTATGGAGGTACAAACTCTCCATGCAATTGTTAGCTTCACAGACACACTTATAGAGCATAACACATAGATATCCTAGTCTTCTGCATCAACAGAAGATCCAAAAAATTGGCCATCTAGTTCTAGTGCTCCTAGCTATTACATGTGCTTGAAATATTATAATTTATGCTCTAGAAGAGACAATGATGTAGAGGGAACCACCTCCCACGAGTGTACTCATTGTCATCTTAGATATTTTGGGAGCATAGAGGGTGATCCAATAGTATGAGGTGGTACATCAAATAATGTGGTGATGAATGATGGGCTACTAAATATTTTTTTTCTTGATCACATGTAGGTAATTTTCATTTGAATTTATAATATTTATATTTTATACTTAAATTTTGTAAATGTAAATTGATTTTTAATTATAGAATTGAATTAAAACTATATATTTATTATACATTTCAGGGTGTAATGTTACAAGGTGGTATGACATCAACCATCCCACTAAAAAGTATAGTTGCATCTATTTCATAGGTGGTGTTTCTATAATATATCAAAATAAAATAATAGTTTATATTTACAGTAATGTTTAATATTTCAAAATACATTTTTTTGTTGAATAGGTCGACATTAGATCACCATCTAAGGGCATGTGCACAAATATGAGGGACCAAAAAGTGGCCACCCAAATTTTTGGCCCCTAAAGACCATAACATGAACACATTATAATGTGCTTGTGTTATGCTCTATTGACATAAAAAAATCACCTGAAAAATTCATTTTCATTCTTTCCCCTCGACCAAACCTGTGGTCTGCAATTGTGTTCAAGCACATTTGCATTGTGAGATAGGCCTTTCATCATCATTTTTCCACCAAATTATTGTGAAAATACTACCATGATGTCGCCAAGGTGGAAGAGGTAATTCTTTTAGTGTAAAAATTTGATTAAATAAATAAATTTAATTAGTTTTTGAGTGGATTTTGTTTAATTTCCAGGAGTTGGCAATGCACCGCCAATTGATCAAAACCTTGCTAAAGAACAACCACAACAAACCCTCCTTCAATTCCTTGACATCCTTTAGGAATGCAAGAAAATATATTAGGTCAAATAGAAAACAATAAGAGAGAAGTTGAGGCATTAATTGGAAGGTTGAGAGATCCAACAAGAACAAACTCTCATAGGTTCACACTCACTAGTTCACTAGAATCCCTTTTCTCTCATGCATAGTATTTGTGAGTGGCCAAATCAATAGTTGGCTAAACAAGAGGGGAAAGCTAAGATAATTTTATTCAAAAAAATTATCTTATGACCATATTAAAGATTTTTTTTGGAATTTGACTTGTGTTCATTGTCACCTCTTTGTATGATATTAATTTATGATCTTGCTACTAATCATTACTTTATCAAAAGACATATCCATGACTAGGTATAAAACCATGACCCTAAACTCAACCAATATACAAATTCTTGGACTTCTACCCCATTATTTTATTCAATGACATTATTCTTATCTCACATAAAAAAATGTTTTTTATGCATTTTGTATTGTACTTGATAGTGATAGTTACTCCCTTGTGTTAAACCATGTAAGAATACAGATTCAAGAACTAGATCAATGATTGAATACAACAATAAAAACCTAATATGTATAGATTCTTTAATTATTTTAATACACCAAGTCCAATTATGTTTCTATTGATTGCTTTTAATGCTCTAGGATTATAAATTATTGCTTGATTATTTATAATTATAATGATTGAAATAAATCTTTGAATACTAGTACATCACATAAATTTATGAAAATATGTATAATTAGCTTTAAGTGAGAAATCTAAAGGAGGCTAGTTAGGAAAATTTTGAATTTTTGAATTGAAATTATGAAGGGTAAGTTTTATTTCATGAGGACAACCTTATGAGTACAAACTTGGCCTATAAGTAGATAATTTGGATCATGATAGGTATAGGCTATTTGAGGATTAGTGTATGGATAATCATGAAATTTAGATAGATAAGCTATATTTAAGGATTTGTACACATACTTGATTAAGATAAGGTAATAAGATTAGGATCATGCATAAATAAAACTAGGTATATAGGCCTTGCTTTGCACAAGATTATACCATTTATTAGACCATGTACATATATCAATACATTTCATCAAATTAAGAACAAAATTAAATGAGTAATCACATAGGTATGCTAATTTCACCATGCTACATTTTAACCCCATTTTGACATGTATTTTAACCATAATTGACTATCCATATCAAATTATGTAACACTCCTACACATGCATGTATAGTAAAATGAATATTCATATGCTCGAAGAATACAACCCATAAGGCATATGGGGTCCATATAAATTGAAAAACCTTGCAATATGTGATTATGTGGATATTCCTTATGTGTACACTCTTACAATGAAGTCCTATGAAATGGACGAGATAAATACTCCATGGGTATATTTTGAATTATAAAGAAATAAAATATGATATGGGAAGATTAGTGATTGTTACATTTTTTTTCGCCTCAGCTCAAATGGAGGAGCTGGCTGATTGTTTTCAACAATAAGTGGAATTGCAGATTGTTTTTTAAATGTTGTTTCGCATTACTTTGTGCATTTGAGTAACAGTTATGAATTTTTGAAGTTATGAGTTTGTAGAGTGCCATTCAGAAGTTGTAGTTTTAAAAGAAAGACAAAATTGCGTACATATGCAAAATAACATTTCAGATGCTTTTATTCATTTCGAAAAGAACTCATACTTTTTACAAGGCTTCATTTGATTTCACAATCAGAATGAGTATTACAACATTGCATGAGATGCATTTTCTTTTCAACAAAAAAGCAAAATTGAAATCAAGGATCCACACAAGCCGTGGATATAACTATAACTGTTCCAATACATTTCTAACAGCATAATGTATTATTGAAGATGCGAAAGGAGAACATATAAGCAACAACATAGTCATCATTGCCTGTTATCGACGCTTGATGTTGAATGGTACACCTTGCCGTCTCGAGCTTCGTCTACCTGTAAGAGGAAAGGAGGGTGTCAGTGGCTCCGACTATGACATAACTCATATGATGCACCTACAATAGTACAATATACTATGAGCAATGCATTGAAACAATCAAATTAAATCAAATGCAGTATGAAGAAGTGAACTAAAGAAGAAGTATCAACATCATAATCAACATGTTCTATTTTTATGCTAACGCTGTTTGTTTCTTTGTGCAGGTATAGGTTAATTCATGAAGCGGAATATTATTCGAAGACCAAGCATGTGGAGTAAAACGAGCTCCCACAAGGGTAGAGCCCGGCATGCTGCCCGATGCATTTAATGGGCTGATTTTTTGAAAGGTTTTTCATCATATACATCAAACAAAGTGAAATACAACTGAAAGAGTAAAATAGACTTATCCATCAAGTAACGAAACCAACTGTGCATTCATAACGATCAGCATTTCTTTCTGAAGGCTACAGGTGAACAGTGAGTTTAGTTCACTTAAGGAATTTAATAGAATGCATTTGCATCAAAATTGTTGTATTACTTCTTTTTCTGTGTTGATTATAATCATATGTCATATGAATTTCAATTCATTATTTCTCTTTTGGATAGTGAACAGGCATACATATGCCTTAACGTTTTGTTCTATTTTTCATCATCGAAGAGAACAGTTTCTGAGAACAGTTTGTGCAGTAAAATATAAAAATGCATGAAGAGTACCATGTTGCTCACGAATACAAATATAGATAGTGCACTTGAGTGTTAGATAAATTTCTAGTTCTGAGTTGACTGGTGAAGAAGTACTACTTTATTAATGGTAATAATAAAGTGATCTTTTCAGAAAAATAACAGAGGAGCAAGTATTTTTCTTTCTAGAATGGTTCTGAGTTACCAGCTATACATTTAAACCGGTGTTTAAAAGTGTTTCATACTGATGCAATGTTGCAGTCCAAGAACAAAAGGTAAAGTCTCTACAAAATTCAAACATTTAAGGTATCTTTGTTACAAAAATGAAACTGTTGTGTTAAATTAAGGAGGAACAGAGGACTAGGTACAATCCATTATAATTCAATGATTAAGCATAAGGGCTAAACATGAAGGTAACATTTTTCTTTGGATCAATTTTTGTTTTGGATCTTAACCATGTTAGGTTATGTCTCAGTGGAGGAGGCATCAGTTCATTGTTTAAATAATGCATAACGCAAGTTAAGGGAGTCCAAATGCTTAAAGGAGCTCATAACAGAATATAGATTAACACTATTTTGATCTAAATCATGAGTGCACATTTTTGAAGGAGGATCTGAAAGCAAAACATCAAATGCCAATATTGTTTTCTAAAGAAATGCAAAGCTACATCTGGTGATGCATGGGTCAAGCCATGAATTGAGTTCAATGAAAGTTTACAGTTTTGTCAACTCCTACAGGTGTTTACAGTTCTATGGTAAGCAAAGATGAACAGTTGTTACCCACATGGGGTTTGTCTATGAGATGTAGAAAACATGATAATCTATGACACCCATATTTTAAACAACAGTTTGATTACAAATATGCAAATTTATGTGCTTCTTCGAGCCTCAAAGTAGAAAGAATATAGCTCTTATATGATTTTCACAATAATCACAGAGAAGTAACAGGAATCAATGCAATAAACTGACAGTTGAGTTCTGAAGAGAAACTAGAATAGGGATATTTTCTTCAGAATATACAAACATTTGCTTCAGGACTACAAAATAAGACTATGCTCAGTTATTCATGTTTTTCAATGTGGGTTTTCATGCAAGATACAGAAAATGCGACACTCTACAATACCCATGTGGGTTTTTCATAAAAACAACAGTAAATTACAAATGTGAAAAATCTTATGTTAAATTGAGCTCAGGAAAGACAGAAAATAGACTTCTCTTTCGAATTTTTTAAAATACCCACATGTGGGTTTATTTTCAAAATACAGAAAATGGTGTTTCCTTTTAAAATTTCGAGTACCCATTTTCAAGGTTGGTGTCAAATGCAGGAAAAAATAGCCACAGAAGTACCCACATGGAATCTGAAGAAAATGGCAAGGATATTCAACAAATGCGGGTTCCCAGATTATAGTCAAAATACAGAGGAAGAAAAATACAATTTCTTTTAACTTTCTATGATACCCACAAATAGAAACGTTATTAAATTAACACAATGGTGATTTTCTGTTCTGGGTCGAGCCCAAAGTCTGCAAGAATGTTTCCTATAGTGCTCTTTTGGCACAGCTTGTACATGGCCAAAAGTTTATGAAATAAAGAGAGCTTTTAGAGTTTCTACCAAGCAAAGGAAATTACCAGTTTGGATTTTTGATTAAGTTTAAAGCCGCGGCCATAGCTTCCTCTTTAGCTTCTCAGGGTAGGGATTCGAGTTTCCAAGTGATGGCTGAGCTCTCACAGAAGAATAGAGCGCTACAATGACAGCAGTGAGCACGAGAAGCACATAGAATATTCAGAAGTGATGACAGTGGAGTATGTAAGCCACGGCTTTGAGGCTGAAATAAGCAGAATACAAAGCCATAAGGTCCAAGAACACAAGCTTACCTCTACACAGTAAGAACTAGAACACGAGTCTAAGCTTTCATAGAGTGGACAATGGAGGACAAGCTCAAACTCATGGTAGCATGAGAAATCAAAGAAAGTGAAAGTCAGAAATGAACAGGCCGCGCCCTTAGGGCTTGTTGATTTTTGAGATAATGAAGTGGAAAAGTTATTTCGCCATGAAAAAAGACTTACCCACTGTAGATTCGGTCAACTGGAGAGGAGAGGAGGATTTCTGTGCACACGGGCTCGAATCCAACACCATCATAGCAGCAGTTTCTTCTTAGACAGAGGTTCTTTCTTTCCAAAGTCATGGGTGCGAAATGGTGATAATTAGGGTTTGACCCTATTTTGTTCAAATCCCTAATTTGAACATGATGAACTTTCTAGAATTTCCATTCAAATGCACATGTCAAATATCAAATGGTGGCTGAACCCATAGTGTTTCCTTATGATTTATTCAAGCCTAAGTCTAAATCACTGATTATGTTAGGCCGAAGTTCTATGCCTAGGTTATCTTTAAGTCTTTAAGGCTTATACTTTGTGCCTTAGGAGAATAAGGATTAAGGGATGCCTTACCTTAGATCTTGTTTTAATTGATTTAAGAAAAAATCAATAAGGTATCTTATCATTTAGGGTTTGCTTTCACCTTGAAGGTCAATTTAACCCTTAGGGTTTTATTTTTTAAATTGATTTTAAAGAAATCAATTGGAGTTGTGATGAGGAGATAATGATGACATTGATATATTTTTATGATTTTTTTTGGGAAAAATCAATTATTGTAATGGAGAAATAAGCAGTTTTATTTGTGCAAAAGATTTCTAATCTTTGAGTTGCAAAAATAGACAAAATTGAAAAAATCTGCATCTTGTAAAGCAGAAGCATTAAAGCAATGTTTTATTAACTGCTTTATGTTTTCTTGCTATTTTTAGCAGATCTTTGACTGACTTTCCTCTTGGTCGGATTCCAAACTTATCTTGGAGAGATAAGGTGTTTTTTGAGCTTTTAAAGCAGATTTTTCCCATTTTTAGGGGCTTGACAGTGTAATCATAAAAGCTTTGTGCTTTTTTCTGCTTTAAAAGTAGTTTTTGAGTTTGTTTGAGGCCTTTTTTCCTTGAACTTTTTCTGAGCTCAGATTAGGGTTTCCTTGAGAGTTCTTTTGATAGATTTAGTCTATCAACTCTCCATTCTCATCAGTTTAGATCAGAGTTTCTTGCCCTTACTCATTTTGGAGAGCTGGTAAACCTTTTGATACTCAGTTTTGGTCAGATTGATACTCTTCCAGTTTTAATAGAGCAGCAGATTTCTCCTTCTCATTTCCTTTCTCAAATTTTGTAATAGCAATCTGATGTACTTGTGTTTTCAAATTGAAATCCTTTTATGTCTTGCTGTTATAAGTGGTGTTTCAGAATTACATGTTTCAGGTTGCATGTTGTATTTGTTTTCCGGATCTTCATGCAAATTATTAATGTGATATGTGCCAATGAGATTGTGAGGATTACTGCAATAGAGAAATTGTTATGAGTGGTTAGGTTTGAATCCTTATAAGTTTGGTGAATCATCTTTTAGAAATAGTTTTTTTTATGTTCAGTTATTCTTCATCCCTTTCCTCAAAAGATGTTTTAGAATAGAATTCATCATTCGGAGAACCAGCTCACTCTGGAGATTCCTCTTTCACATAGATCACCCACATCTGAGAGAGGTTTCCATGTTTCAGTAGTTTGCTGAATATTGCATTCAACAAGGTGCAAAACTATTGATAACAGTGATCACATATGCCCTCATTTAATTAATTTCCTATAGAGTGGAACTTTTTGAAGGAACATGATAATAAATGTATTGAATGGTATGCATGTGAGCATATAATCATATATCAATAGGATATATTATTAGTGAAAGATAATTTTTCTCCCATTATGAGAAAGGTAATGGTGATGTTATCTTCAATAGCTAGAAACACCCATGTAGGCACATGATGGATCAATGATGACATAAACCCAATCAATGGTGATTGAGGGAAATGAAATAAATTAAAAGGTGATCAAGGGTATGGATCATGTGAAAATATAATAAGATCATTGATATGAAGATGCAAGATATGTGAAAAAGACTCTAAATATGACAAGAGGAAAGGCATCATGCCCCTAATGGAGGATCTATATAGGATCATGAGATCACATAATAATGTTTGATTAATATATGATAAATATATAAGTATTATGGAAAAATATGATCAATATAAGGGGGGGTGCAGAAAGATGGGGGGCCAAAAAGTGGCCACTTCACTTTTTCATCTTGAAATAGTGAAATTATGAACGTGTTATATAGTAAAATGCACTCGCATTGTGGGTTGGCAGTGACTAAACCTAGGCTCGGTCATTACCAAGCCAAAATACAAGTGCGTTATAACACAAGCACATTATAACATGGGTGTGTTATAATACAAGCATGTTATAACACGAGTGTGTTATAACACAAGCACGCTATAATGTGAGTGTGTTATAACACAAGCACGTTATAATGTGAGTGTGTTATAACACAAGCACATTATAACACGAGCGCGTCATAATGCAAGCACATTATAACACACTCGTGTTATGGTTTGAATTTCAAAAAACACATTTTTTGAATTTTGTAGTGTCAAAAAATGTCGTCGAGGACAATTTCACACTTGTTTGGGCCCTCCTTGTTGAATTGAGCTTAATGTTGCCTTGATTTAGTGTTGAAATGTGGTTGACACATTCACATTAGGTCTTGGGCCCTTGTGAACTAATGAATTTAAATGGTACCTTGATAAAGTGTTGTGAAGTGTTGTAACACACTTTCACACTTTTCTAAGGTTTTATTAATTAACTAAACCTAATAAACCTCTTTTTAATCTTAATCTTTCCTTATTTTAAAGTTTTATGAAGTGAAATAACACACTTTAACACTTTTCTAGGCTTTTCATTAATAATTGGGCTTTCTTATGGGTAAGTGCACAAAGATGGTTCCCAAAAAGGTGGCTTAAGTGGCCACTTTTTTTTGAAATTAGGAAATACTGACCTTGGACGTGAAATTGAGGATAGTTACACTCAAAATTTTGAGATGGAACAAAAACAAGGATCAAATTTCTCCGAGTCTAATTTCTAAACTACTAATTTATTTTGAAAATGGTTGAGATTAAGGGGTTCAAAAGAGGGACATACACAAATTGGTGTTGTTTTTGTTGGAAAAACATAACATAGCAACTCTTGTATGACCCTAGCACGGTGAACTTTTTTTTAGTATTTTTAAAATCGCTACAATTAGAAGTTAGCTAACAATATGTAGTTGATGCATGATTTTTCTAATAATTTTTTAATGAATATTTGATTTTTTACTAATTTTCAAAGTGGACACTTCCTAAAAAACATAATTTTGGCTTTGCTACCCCTACAAATTTTGGAAACTAATTGAATATTTAAAAAAAAAAATTGTAGAATGGAGTCTAGTTTCTAAAAATGTAATTTATTTGAAATTTCTATGAACAGTTAATTTACAACGAAAAAACAACAAACACTGCTTTTTGCCAAAAAAGAGACACACAAACAAAATAAATTATGGATGAAAGGCTTAACATTGTTAGAAAGTGAAAAAAATTACATCGTTGGATAGCTAAGAGAGAACCTAACATTACCTAGATGTTTGATTTTTTTGATATTGAACCACGTGCAATCCTGATGGTGAGCACAAACCCAATTATGTGAAATATTGTAGAATTTGCAAAAAACACATCTATGGTCATTGGGAATGCCCTCCAAGCCTTTGAGTTGGTATTCCGGGGAAAATACCAATCCCAAGGCTTGGGGATTCCCAAAGAAAGATATAATGCGAGCGTGTTATAACACACTTGTGTTATATCTTAGTTTTGACATGGTTTTTTTGCATTTGTGGGGAACATGTCTAGCAAGACATAACGTGAGTGCGGTATAACGCGCTTGCGTTATGTCTTGCTTTATGTTAAATGCTACTCTATTGAATGTATGTTTATATATTTTTATGTTTGTATGTACATGTATGCTTGTATGTCATGTATGTATGTATGCATGTATGTATGCATGTATGTATCAATGCATGTATATTGTATGTATGCCTATATGTATGTAAGATTGTATCTACACATGTACATGTATGCTTGTATGTATGTAGGATTATATGTACATATGTATTATGCTTGCATGTATGTATGTATTTATGTATGTCTTTAGAGGGAGGGAGAATTTTAAGAGAGAGAGAGATCTAGAGTTGTCTAGGTAGGGTGGGAGGTGGAGAGGAAGAGGGAGAGAGAGAGAGAGAGAGTCTGGAAAGAGGGAGAGGGGGTGGAAGTGAGAGTTTAAGAGAGACAAAGTGGGAGAGAAGAGGTTTGAGTGAGAGGGACTTAGCTAGGTAGGGTGGGAGGGATAGAGGAAGGGAGAGAGAGAGAGAGAGGGGGGGGGAGAGAGAGGGAGAGAGA
>VDFB02039550.1:70783-103105 GCA_007258455.2 Sequoia sempervirens | reverse complement strand
ACCTTTTGTGTTTCAACTTTAGAGCATGTAGAGCTGATCAACGTGGTTGAGCATGATCGTGCTAGAGAAGATCAGCCGGCCCCATCGGGTAAAGAGGACCACCCTCATGTTCTCTTAAACATATTTAATTTCAATTGGTGTATTAATTAATGTAACCTTTCGTGTTTCAATTGCAGATCAGGATTTAGAGGGTGTTCAACATATTGAGCATGAGTCTATAACAGAAGTTCAGGAACATGATGTGGACCCATCAGGTAAAGAGAACCACTCTAATGTTCTTTTAATTAATGAAATACTTGTAACAATAATAATAAAACATATCAGTTTAACATTTCTTTCTTATTGCAGCAGATCCCCCCTTGAAGCGGCATCCACGTCATGAGCAGACGACTACGCATACATTAAGATCACAAGCAGAGGGAAGAACAACTAAAGGGGGGACAAATATTGATTTAGAAAATGATACTCCACTTTTAGCTTTATGTAGCTTTAAAAAAGAAACAAAAAAAAAGTGATTGTAATCATATCATGACAACCATATTTTTGATAATATGTAAAAACTGAAAGAATGAATATTATATGTTAATGAATGAATGTGAATATGTTAATTAATGAATGTTATATGTTAATGAATGAATGTTATATGTTATTAATGGATGAATGAATTTTATATGTTATTAATGGATGAATGAATGAATGTTATATGTTATTAATGGATGAATCAATGATTAATGTTATATGATTGGGTTTGGGGAATTGAGAGTGATGTGAGGGGCCAAATGAGCTTCCACCATCACGTGGTTGGCCCTGTTAAGTAGAGAATATTAAACTATTCTCGAAACAAAGAGAAGCTCAATAAGGTAATGCACTTTTCAATATAAGAAATGCATTGTTTGAAACATCAAACCAATATGCAATCTGTATGTATGATCAGTCGTCAGTCTCCGCAATGGTACATTTCCACGAATATTTAAAAAAAATAAAAATGATTCTTCGTCGCAATTTCGACGACAACCTCAGACGAAAACCACTGACGAATCAACAGAAAGGCTCGACGAAGTTGCTATAGCTACGACAAATATTTTGTCGTAGCTCCCTACTCATTTCGTCGCAATTGCGGCGATCTTTCGGCGTTGATACCACACTACTCCTTGTCCATTTCGTCGCACTTTCGATGAACTTTTGGTGTTCTTCCGATGCTACTCCTTGCTAATTTCGAAGCAAAGTCGACGAACTCTTGGTGTTGTTTCGACGCTACTACTTGCCTATTTCATCGCACATTCGACAAACTTTTGGTATTGTTTCAATGCTATTCCTTGCCCATTTCGTGGAAATGGCGATGAACGTCTGTTGTTGTTTCGATGCTACTGCTTGCCCATTTCGTCGAACTAGCGACAAACTTCTGGTGTACTTCGTCAGTGGATACACAAAGTTTTTGTCGATATTCTGACAAAATCTCGGGGTATTTCACGATGCCATCGAATGACGATTCTTCGCCGTTATTTCTACGTCTAATTCATCGTTGACCTTTTGACGAAAAAATAGTGACGGAAATATTTTCGCCATTTTGTCGCTCTTCTGACAAAGATTTGTCGAACGACCGAAAAACGACCGTCAGAAAATGGTGTCAAATTCAGTAGTGAAATCTCCTGGGCCGGATGGGTTTTCAATGTTATTCTTTCAATCTTATTGGGATATTGTTGCTAAGGACGTGATTAATGCAACTAAAGAATTCTATGGGAGTAGGTAGCTTCTTAAGGAATTGAATTCTACGTTTATTGTGTTAATTCCTAAAAAGCCTGGGGTTGAGCATTTTGGATATTTCAGGCCCATCAGTTTATGTAATTCTATATATAAGATTTTCTCCAAAGTGCTTGCTTCAAGGCTACAAAGGGTTCTTCCTAAGATTATTTCGCCTTAGTAGAATGGTTTTGTGTTGGGTAGGTAGATGTTGGATTTTGTTCTCATGGTGCATGAGAATATTCATTCTCTCAAAGTTAACAAGAAGCTTGGGCTCATTATAAAGTTGGACTTGGTGAAATCCTATGATCGGGTGAAATGACTTTTCCTCAACAATATTCTCAAAGCGCTTGGCTTTTTTAACTAGGTTTTGCAATTGGTTGGGCAATTAATTTCTTCACCTTCGTTGTCGGTGCTTGTCAATGGTACGCCTTCGGCCTTTTTCAAAATTTCTCATGGGTTGCAGCAAGGGGACCTGATTTATCCTTTTCTCTTTATCATTATGGTGGTCTTTGGGAAGATTTCTTCTTCAGGTGGTGTCTAATGGGGCCTTCAAAGGCCTTTATCCCTCTTCGCATCAGCTTTGTTGCTCACATCAACAATTTGTTGATGACACTGTTATTCTTGTTTAGGCCTCTATTGTTGCGGCTAAATCTATTCGTCTTATTCTTCAGCAATATGAGGCGACTTCTAGTCAAAAGGTGAGTTTTCCTAAGAGCACAACTTTTTTTCCTAATACTCCAGAGCTTCATCAATTGAGGATTGCTAGTATCTTGGAATGTGGCATTGGGGAGCTTCCCTCATTCTATTTGGGGGTCCCTCTTTGTTATAATGGTGTCCCTGATTCTTTTTGGAATGGCATCATTGATAAGTTTCATTCGAAACTTTCTAGTTGGAAAGGTGCCCTTCTTAGCCAAGCAGGTAAAATTCAATTAATCAAATTGACTTTGCAGAATTTTCCAGTTTATGCCTTAAGCTTGTTCCAAATTCCTAGAAGGTTTTGGGAGAAGATTGAGGGTATTCAGAAAATATTCCTATGGTTCAGGGTGGAGGAGAAGAAAATTTTACATTTGTTGTCTTGGGAGGAGGTTTGTAGGCCGAAAGTCCAAGGTGGCTTAGGCCTGCGTAAGCTGAAAGACTTTAATTCGGCCCTTTTGGATAAATAGTTGTGGAATTTGCTTGTGAGTGACAAAGAATGGACTACTATTTACTCTTTGAAATATTTGAGGGGGGTGGATAAGTTTAGAGATTTGTTGAAGGAGAATTTTGTTCCTCCTCAGGGGTATGTCCTCTGGAATTTCATGCTTAAAGCTCATTCTACTGTGGTTGTTGGCTTGCAATGGGTTTTTGGGAATGGCAAGAGGATTTTGTTCTAGGATGATTGGTGGATTGGTCATGGTCCCTTGAAGGATGAACCTTGGGCGGCCCCTTTTAAAGCCTTATGTATTAGGGAATGGGTTGTTTTTATGTCTGATTATATCCTTCATGGTAGATGGATCAAACTCGATTTGGTTAACAAGGATTTGGAACCTCTCTTTATGTTTCTCTCTTTGATACACATCCCTGTTGATTCCCCTGATGACTCTGTGGTGTGGAGTTTTTCTCCCAATGGTAAGTTTTATGTTTCTTCGTCCTTCTCCTTTCAGACTCAGCTGGTTGGCCCCCCTCCTTTTTGGGGTTGCTTGTGGAATGTGAAGCTCTTGCCTAAAATTAATATATTCTTCTAGCTTCTATGTCAAGGCAAGATCTTGACTCTCAATAATCTTGTGAAAAGGGGAATGTCTCTTCCGAATAGGTGTTTCTTATGTAAAGAAGCTACTGAGGATTGTTATCATCTTGTGGTTGTCTGCAGTTATACTTGGGATGTGTGGGCTCATATTTTTCAGCAATAGGATATCTCTTGGGTGTTTCCTGCTTCTTTCTTCAATTTATGGTTTCAATGGGTGCCTCCTACTCTTAATCTGGCTCTCTCGATGTTGTGGTCTCTTATCTTGCTACATTTGGCTTGGGGAGTTTGGAACCTGAACGTAATAATCATGTTTTCCATCAACTGGAACTACTGCCCTCTAGGTTGGCCTTCAAAATTTGTGATGCCATTAAGGAAAAATTTCTTTTTGAATTCTCGGTGCTCCCCTCTTTGGGTGTCAAGGCTATTGTCTCTAATTATGACCTGCTAGTGGGTAAAAGATGGAATCTCTCTTGTGACCTTTCTATTCCAGTGAAGAAGATTAAAGCCTCTAGGGATGGGGTTCGTTGGAAATCTCCCTCACATGGGTGGTACAAAGTTAATTTTGATGGTGCTTCTAAGGGGAATCTAGGACCTGCTGGTTGTGGGGGAGTGTTACGTGATGAGAATGGTAGGTTTGTCTCTACAGTGACGCTCTATTTGGGAACCCAGACAAACCACTATGCAAAGGCAGCAGCAACCTATCATGGCCTCTTATTGGCTAAAGATTATGGAGTCTCAAAACTTTGGCTTGAAGGGGATTCCCTTAATATTATTAAGTGCCTTATGAAGTATAGCCCACCGTCACAGTCGATTTCCCATCTGATTAATGATTCTTTATCCATCATTAACTCTTTTGATAAGGTTAGAATTTCTCATGTGTTTAGGGAAGCTAATTCCCTGGCAGATGGGCTAACTAATTTAGGAGTGGTGGCTCGAAATAATTGGAGTGATTATGAATCCTTGCCACTTAATCTTAAGAATATTTCCAATTATGACATGTTATCATGTCATGAAGGCGGTTAAGCTGGGAGACAGGATTTTTCACTTCTTCCTGGGTTGGTTTTTGCACGTCGAGCTTTGTGCCTGCTTGTTTAATAATTGCCTTCTTGATGTCCGTAAGATTATGGGTTGGGAGCTAAGGTATGTACTTGGTGTGGCAGGCTCACACGTTTTGTGGGTCTCTTTTGCATTTCATTGTGGTTTGTTCAACTTGTCTTGCATTTGCAGAAAATTGAGGAGTAGGTGGAGTATGGTCCATTTCATGTTGCCATGGGAGGAGCTCATTGCAGAGTGGAGCCAAGCTCTTGTGAGGAGTTTAGTAGTAATGAAATTGTTTGGGAGCATCTAGAAAAGGGTGGTGTCAGCTCATATATGTTGAAGCTCCATGGTCTGAACCCTGAAGTCACGGAAGTGTTTGTTAAAGGGTGGAACAACAAGATTATGCGCTACAAAGGTGTGGAATTTAACATTAATGAGGATTTCATCGCCGAGGTGGATGGTCTTCCTTCAAATGGAAGGAAATTTTATAGAGAGGGTTGTGGCCAAGAAGGCCCTTGCAATTTTTTTCAAATATGATGAGAAGAAAAAGCTTGTGACAATTGGTAGCGGTGGGTATGCTCGCAAATCAATCAAGCCGCTTTGGAGGGTCATTGCTCTAGCCATTATGCAATATTTCACTTCAGAGGATAGGTTTTTTGTAATCTACAGCTATCATTTCATGTTATTCAATTGTTTATGCTATAATTCTTTGGTTTTATTTCCTTTTTACCTCCTGCTTTCTATGGAAACAAGTATTGAGGATCATAGGAAGAACCCTAGGAAGGCTATTCTCCACGAAGGCCTTATGAATCTTATTTTTTAGCACATCAAGCTGAAGATGATTCTTGTTTCTCCTAAGACCTCAATCCATAAAAAAGGTGGAAAAAATACTGGGTTTGATACTGGTGAATCAACAGAGGAGTGGGAGGGGGATTTTGAGGATGATGATTCTGATTATGAGGAGATGTCGGAGGAGGTTAGTGATTCTATTGAGGTTTCTAAGGACTATGAATCCTGGTCTAAGGGTTATGAAACTGATATTGAAATGAAGTCAGGGTGTCTTCGGTGAAGAAGAATGCAAAGGGGAATAAAAATTTCCCCAAGAAAGAGAAGTGTGTTGTCAAGCAAAAGGTGGATGATTCTAGAGATGCAAAGGAGTCCCTTGTTCCTGATGTCAAACTTGTCCCAGGCGTTGGCAAGTCTAGTGTTAGGGATTTTTCCCCTGTTCCAAATGATTTACATGTCCCGGGGAAGGACCTTTCGGGGTCTGAGCTTCCTATGGAGGATTTTCAGCAGGCAAATGAGGGTTTGGTGTGTTCTAAGGGTATTGGCCCTAACTAGGCTAATTTAGATTCTCCTATTGGCGTTGAGCAGGTTAAGGGGAGTGTTGTGAAGGAAGAGCGGTTGGAAATTCTGGCGGACTTGGAAAATTTGCCAGATAAGCATAGGGTGAAAGTGGAGGTAATTGAAGTGGAGGATTCCCTTGCTGAGGAGGATTTGGAGGGTAGAGAGGGGGCTCGAGAGGTTCCTATCGAGAATGTTGGTTCTCAAGCTATGCCACCGGTAAATTGGGATGATGTTAATATGGACTTGTTCTGCAGAATGGTGGAAGATGGTGCTCACAACTTGCTTTCACTGGTGAAGTGGATTTTCTCAGAAGTCAAGGAGCTCAATGTACAACTTAAAAACTGGCAAGATGTTTGTGTTGCACTTGTGCATAGCAACCAAAAGGAATGGTTGATCAAAGGTAAGGTTTATACTATGAATGTTATGCTTGATAGACTTGTTGATGTTGATCATCTTGGTAAAACTCATGAGAGGATTACATCCCTGGAAATGGCGGTCCAAAAGACTATTGAGGAGAGGTTTGTTAATATGGATGAAAAAATTAGTAAGATTTCTAATGATTTGAAGACTATTGTTAATATTAGCAAAAATTCCTAGAAATCTACTACTAAGGGTCTCTATGTTTTAAATGAGAAAGCTATAAAATGGACTGGAAAGTCTCTGGATTTGGGAGAACATGAGAAGGTCATTGAGGATGTTAACTGCTTGAATTTGGAAGAGGACTGAGGATATTGGTCCTAATGTGGAAAAGAATTTGGATGTTGGCCTGTGTTTGAGAACGAGGAGCAAGACCAAGAAACAGGCTATTATCTCATTTGAGGAGCTCAAGGATGTGGTTGAGATGCACGAGGGGGTCATTGAAGAAAATATGGTCTTGGCCAATGTTCTTGAAAAAATGTTGTAGCTTTGTTGTTGCTTTTGTTTGGTCAACTGTGTTGCTAATGTTTTGTTGTAGGGTTGTTGACGGGTTTCCTGGTTTTTTCTTTTGTCAACTTTTTGGTTTTTTTGGGTTGTTGGTTTTATTGATTTAGTCTTTTCGCAGTTTCTCTCCATTGTAAAGGGTGTCGGGGTCCCTTCAAAACTTGTTTTTCCTTATAAAAAATAATGTCATTTTCACAATTATGATTTTCGATTATTTCTAACATATTTTTATTATTTTAAATTAAAAAGATTCTTGCAAATAGACATTTTATTAATTTGATTGTACGGATATTAGAATTGTACCAAATATTATTTAGATTTGAGAAGTCTTTGATTGGTTGATTGCTACAAACTTAGTGATTTTGTTGAGATAAGATTGTTGTAAGCCTTTAATTTAGATAATTTGTTAGGAATGTTGTCTATATAGTTTCCTTCATTTCACTCAAAGAAAGGGTAGAAAGAAAGGGAAAAAATGAGAGAACAAGATAATTTTGTAGATCTATTCAATAAATTTTGATTTCAACAATTATGCATTGTATTGTTTAGGTATAGAGGGGGTCATCCACCCCAATCTTTTTGAAAAGAATCCACTCAAAAGATGGGTGGTTGGTGGCATCCTTGAAAAATATATAGATGATTTTGTGTATCTCTATTTTTGTTTAATGTTTTCAATGTGTGCATAGTTTATTATTCATTTTTATTTCTACAAATATATTTTCATTATTTGCAATTTAATAGATCTTTTTTTCTTCATGGTGCATGTAGACCTCTCGAGATGGGTTTAGTTTTGCTTTGGCATTACAATTATCTATATCTCCAAATCTTGGTACTATAGTTTTTTGTATTTGCATATTTCTCCCCAAATTAGGTTGCATTCATTGAAGTTACACTTAGTCCACAACATAGTCATAACAGTACATTCACTAGTTTAATTTAGGGCATAATTTAGCTCACCACTTGTTTTGTGTTAAATCAATCTTCCACTTCTTGTGTACTTAACATGTTACAATTGGTCCAACAGATCCTCATTCCTCATAAAATGATATATTTTCTTTATTGTGATTTTGTTGAATGCTTTGTAGTCTATATACATTCTCCAAGAACCACCTTTGTTCTTTACCATCACAATAGGTGTGTGCTACATGGGGAAGTACTTCAAAGAATGACCCCTTATACCAATCACTCTTAAAGTTATTTCTTGACCTCATTGCTATCTAAAAGTGATTGTCAATACAAGTCAATGTTTGGTAGAGGAGATTCAAATAGAAGTTGATCTCATGCTCCACCTCCCTTCTTGGTAGCAACCCCTAGGGATCATGGAACACTTCTTGTAAAAATGACAATACTTCATCCAAGCCTTTTAATTTAGAGTTTAGTCATTGAAAAACTTTCCAATCCATCTTGTTTATCTTTCAACAAAAGTAGACAAATATGTTCAATTTCTTGAATTAATGTGATTGCTTGGTTGGGACTTAACATTGTAACTTATGTTTTGCTTTGATGTTCCTCAATGATGTGTTTAACTCCATCGTTAACCCATCTATATTTATTATCCCACCTCATGAAATTTGCATCTCAACATATAAATCAAGAGTACCAAGCACTATATCAAAATCATTAAGGAGATTAACCTTTGTATCCACTTCATTATTTGATTACATAAATTTACATCAAAATAAACTTTGCACTTTTAGTTATTACGCCGAAGGCGTGTCCTATCTGAGCTTTCAGAGCTCAATTTTTCCATCAATGGCTAAAAAGCAGAGAGAAGGGGTGGTTGATAGTCTGGTCATTGGCAACCGTCGATTGTTTTCCGCTTGTATTTTGTCCTGCATCTTAGAAATGCAACTTGCAGCAAGTTCGTCGGTGCTGACAAGTCACGTATGCAATGTCATTGAACAACTGTCAATACAGGCAGAAACAACTTGCAACGGGTTCGGTTAAATAAATCTGTCGTCGTCGTTTTCTCTATTTTCCCCGCTGGTACCTGTGCCAGGGGAGCCTTGAATCAAAACTAATCGGTTGCTTAAGGCGAGCTTAGTCAGTTTGGCTCTTATCAAGGCTCATTCTATACCCACTCTTCAGCAAATTGTCCAGTTCAGAGAGCGGTGCTCTCCCGAAGGGAGAAAGACTTGGGAATTTCAAAATATCATTTAAACTTTCATCAAAGGAGTTTTCATCAGAGGAGTTTTCATCAGACGAGCTTTCATCAGAGAAGATTGTACCTTTCTTGTCAAACAAACAGCTCCAGTCCAGGGTCGTCGAGGGAGTAAGATATTCTGGAGCGCAGCTTGGCCAGCGTGAGTAGACAAGCTCTTCTACAAAGGGAAAATTCTCAAGATCCTTGTCTTGTAAAGCTTTCAAGACTGGTTGAGAGGCCTTATAAAATGTAGGGCTTTCGGAAATAACAATTCTAGAGGCCATCAATAGACGACCGATTGCTTCAACTTCTACATCTGCAGATCCATCCCTTCCATCCACAATCTCTACAAAGATCAACCCTAGATTACTTGGATTCTTCACGCTAGAAGACATCAGGTTCAGACTCCACAACCTTTGCTACCATTCTCCTTGCCTGTGCAAAAATGGGGGCTTTGGAACAGGGTATGGACATCCATCAAAGCATAAAGGATAGAGGAATTTTTTTAGATGTTATAGTTGCAACTGCCCTGGTAGACATGTACACAAAATGTGGAAGCATGGGTAAGGCACGACTCAATACAGCCTAAACACTTGTTGCATGCTCTGCTCCTTGGTTATACAAACAACTAACAATTTTGTCTAGAATAGACTAAACAATAATGTTTTTTTGGCAGGAAACAGAGGTTTAACATATTTCAAATGCAGATTGGTGAATAAATAATAGTCTAATTATTTGAATAGTATTGCTTCTCACTAGAATTTAGGCATTTGAAAATCATCTGAAATGATTATAATGTGTTGCATGTAAACAATTTTGGTCCAACAGCTCCAGGTTCAACTGAAATACTATTTGTTGAAAATGGATATGTACAAAATGGATTTGTTGAAATGGCTTTAGAAACTTTCAAGCAAATGCAATTGGCAGGTGAAAAGTCAAATTCCACAACCTTTGCCAGTATCGTCCCTGCCTGTGCTAAAATGGGAGCTTTGAAACAGGGTATGGACATCCATCCAAGCATCAGGGAAGGAGGATTTTATTCATATATTGTGATTGGAAATGCTCTGATAGACATGTATGCAAAATGTGGAAGCATAGAAGAGGCATGTGAACTGTTTTGACATAATGCCTCAAAGAGAGGTTATCTCATGGTAATGATTGCAGGATATGCACAAAATGGAATTTTTTTAAAAGCTTTAGAAACTTTCAAGCAAATGCAATTGGCAGGGGTAAAGCTAGACGCCACAACTTTTGCCAGCATTCTTCTTGCCTGTGCCAAAATAGAAGCATTGGAATAAGATATGGACATCCATCAAAGCATAAAGAATAGAGGAATTTTATCAGATGTTGCAGTTGCAACTACTCAGGTGGACATGTATGCAAAATGTGGAAGCATAGAAAGGGCACATGAACTGTTTGACAAAATGCCCCAAAGAGATGTCATCCCATGGAATGCAATGATTGCAGGATATGCACAACATAGATTTTGCAAGGATGCTCTCAAAAACTTTGAATTAATGAAGCACTCTGGAACATATCCTGGCATTGTAAGCTTTGCTTCTGTTCTATATGCATGCAGCCATGCAGGTTTAGTGGATGAGGGTTGTACGTACTTCAACCATATGAGTAGCCCTTATTGCATTAAACCTATAGTGGATCATTTTGTTTGCATGGTTGACCATTTTCTCCAGGCTGACTATCTTGAAGACATTCTACACTTTATCATTAAGATGCCAGTTAAAATTGTGGTGGTTGTGCAGGTGTGTTGTGTGGATGTGCTTTCTGGGTGCGTGTAGATCCCATATTAATATAGGCTTAGGAGTATTTACAGCAACAATATTTTTTGATTTCAATTCTAAAAATGCTGTGACATATGTTCTTCTCTCAAACATCTAGGTGGGGTGAGGTTCAAATGGAAAGGAAATTGATGAAAGATCGAGAAATTAAAAAGATCTCTGGATGTAATTGGATTGAAAGCCATAAAATGGTACATGCTTTTTGTGTAGGGACAGATCACATCCACAAAACACAATAGATCTATGCAAAGTTGGAGAAATTAGACTTGGGAGATGAAGGCAGCAGGGTATTTTCCAGATTTAGGGCATTTACTTAATGTTGTAGAAGAGGAGGAAAACCAATTATTTCTCTGACACCGTAGCGAAAAGATGCCAATTGCATTTGGTTTGTTAAACAACACCTCTGAAAAAATTATTAGAGTTGTTAAGAACTTTTGAGTATGTGTTGATTGCCACACTAGAACAAAATTTATCTACAAAATAGTTGCAAGAGAAATTGTTATGAGAGATGCAAACAATTTCCACCATTCTAAACAAAAACAATGTTCTTGCAGAGATTATTGGTGATGTTAAATGAAACGATATGAAAAATGGGCTTGCACTATAACAATGTGCACAATGTCAAACTTTCAATAATAAAAAAGAGCCAAGCTTTTATTTTCAATTTCTAGAATTTTATTTTAGGTCTTATTTTGAGTATTTGAGTATTTGAGAATCTAGACCATTTTGTTGGCTTCATAAAATTAAATGCATAAATTACAATACAGATCATTGCTTATATACAGACCTATTTTATGATAATATATATGTAGCGCTCAGACTTAAAAAACTTTAACCCTAAATCCACCTCATCCATAAACCCAATTCATAGTTATTAAATATAAGTACTATATTAAAAAAAGACTTGGATCCTTTGGTAATCCCTATGGCATAAAACAAATGAGTTTATTGATTTTCAAAGAGATCAAATGATAGATTTTCAAAAATCCAGTATAATGATTGATAAATATCAAAGACATTAATAAAACCTAAATCATTGCTACAAAATATTCTTATCCATCTCAATAATTTAAAACCCTAACATTTAATGCAAAAATGCTAAGCAACCCTTCTTAACCCTATATAAAGATAGAAGGTGAGGAACACTAAAGTAAATGAAAAAATGCTTGACTAACAAGAAATTAGAGGTCATTTTGTAAATTACTTTTGTTTAAATTAGTTGTATTATCTCTTCCCAATGTTAGGTCAAACATTTGTGATTAATTATATATTCCAAATATATTGCAGATTTAGGGTATATAATTTTACAAAGGTGCATGTAGATTTTGTCTCATTCATAATTAGACAACTAATAAATTTGTGAATTCACAAATATTTTTCAATCTATTTTGATTTCAATATGTATAGTTTTAATTAGAAATTTAAACTCTTATAATTTATATATAAATAAGTAAAAAAAATTACAATCGTGTTTAAATTGTAAATGGAACATTCAGTTGTAAATGGCACACACACATGCCATTTGAGAAGCTCACATAATGAGGTTAATTGATTGTTGTTAGAGAGAAGAAAAAAATTTGTATATTTAAAAATAAAATCACAATTTATATTACACTATAGTTGCATATTCATGGTATTACATATTTGTGTATGATGATATTTATAAGTTGATATTAATGAGACCCAAGTTCAAAGATGGTTAGGAGAGAGCTAAATAAGGAAGTTAATCTCCATTCGTTTTTTGTTCACCATTTTCTCCGGTCATTTTTCCTCCAAACTCTACCCATTGTTTCTTCTCAGCATCATTTTTCCTTTCTCTCTCTCCATATCTCTCTCCCACTTATATACATACACTTTGTGTTTCTCCATCCCTATCCCTATCTCTATCTATATCTTTGTATCATTCCCCCTCTCTCCCTCTCTCCCTCTCTCTATTACTTGTATTTGTCACCTTTCTTTCTCACCCTTGACCCCCTCTATCTCTATCTCCCTAGCTCTTCCTCCACCCGCGCCCCCCGCCCCTCTCTCTTTCTCTATTGGAAACATAACATAATCTTGTTGATAATGGGAGCCTTGTTTTCTTCCTGATTCAAAGGTTTTATTTTAATCGTCTTGGATCCCTATAAGTGGATGCATAGTTTATTTGAAGTTGTCACTTCTCCATTTAAACCTTCCTACTAGGGGAGAGGACCCAGTAGTTGTGCACCCTAACTTAGCGCTTCTAATTATCCTACGTGGAAATTTCAAATCACTACCAATTTTTTACAGCAGCTTACTTGGCAAGTCCCCTGCTTATACCTTTCGTTTCAGGGCCACATCATCAAATATGATGCCACATCAGCATGCTTTTTGTCAAGGTGTCTAAAAAGGCCCAAAAAAAAAGTGCTACCAATACTTGTGCATTCACATCATGGATAGTTGAACGCTGATGTGGCATCACATGATTGGTTACTTTTTAGATCAAAAGAATACATTTTGTTTAATTATGGGTAGTCAAGTCACAACTATTGGCATTATATAAACAACTACTATCACAACTGTTGGGCATTATATTAACAACTACTATCACAACTATTGGGCATTATATTAACAACTACTATCACAACTATTGGAACATGCTCAACTACTGGGTCCTCTCCCCTAACTAGCCTCATGTACTACACAAATATATGCAAAAAAAAAAAAAAAGACCAAAATTTTCCCACATTTACCTTCCACACTTCTTCGGCGTACCCATTGCACACCAAGGTGCATTTGCTAGTTAATACTTAAACAACTTTTTCACCAAATTTGATGTACATGCAGAGGATTTTCATATGTTTTAAACCCAAGCTTTTTATCAATTTTAGTGCAAATTAAATTGCATCATGAACCTAGATCTGCAAGTGCATTTACTCTAATTTATGGTACTTGCAACTAAAAATTCAACATTGTTTGTAGTACAAATGATTTTATTTCAATTTTAGTCTCAATCGTAAATGAAGTCTGATTGGTTTCACCTACTTTTCTTCAGAAGGATTGTCTATCAAAATCATCTTTCCCCATGGGACAATTTTAGTCTTAATCGTAAATGAAGTCTGTTTAGTTTTCACCAACTTTTCTTCAAAAGGGTTGTCTATCAAAATCATCTTTCCCCGTTGTGTCCAATGTCAAATTTCCGGGGTAAAGGCAGGTAACTATCCTTGGGCCATTTATCCTTCTTGTCATAGTGTATATTATCGTTGTTGGCTTATCCATGTTTGATTCTTCATCACCCTTTCCATGTGACCTTCCATGGCAATCACTCTTGCATTCTAAACACCTTCCATCCTCATTCTTGATTACACTAGAACATTCCTCGAGTACCATAAGGATCCAGATGTAGAATTGGAATCAAAATTGCTCATGTTTAATTCCAGATTTTTCTATCATGACAAAACTGTCAGTTTTGATTAGACAGAAAGGAAACCGCCATGGTGGTTTTGTTTCCGGCTTCCCAAGTCTAGTCGAAAATTATTGGTTTTGTTCTATGGACAAAACTTAGTGTCTTATACTGCTGATTGAAACTTTTACCTTCACAGATTCTTATGGATCAATTGGCATTTCTAACAATACAAACCCCATTTTAAGGACTGACGAGGTCCTACTTCAGTGAAATGCTCAAGGAGATAAGGAATAATATGATATATATGAATATACAACAAATTTATCAAATTTTTATTCAACATAATACTCCAAAACAATGCTGTCTAAGCTCACAAGTTTTCTTGATCTTGTTCTATTCTCCAAAATATTGATAGTTTGCACGCTCTTATTACTTCAATGAATTAGATATATAGATCGGTAAAGTGGTTCTTTTGATCTTTTAAAAGGTATTTCAAAATATTTTTACCTTTGAAAACTTTAGAGAAGTCCATTAAAAGCATTAGAATAGCATGGAGGAACTGAGCCTACCGCATGGTAAGCGTGTCCAGGTTTGACAAAATATACCGTATGAGTTAATCACTAACATATCAAATCCAAAAAGTGGCTAATAAGTCCAACAGTCACCTTGGGTCACCAAGATCATGTCGCAAACAAAAACTCAATATACCAATTGAATCCGACCTCTTTGCCAACCACCCTACTTATGTTGCCTCTAACGTTGTGTTGACGCCTCATGAAAATACTCAGTACCCCTTGTGTTGCACGGAAGCTTTATAAAGATGCTTGGAATGAGCGACAAACAGAAGCCATGTTCTCGAGGCCACTGTAACATCAGAAAACCTCCCTAGACAGAAAAATATGACAATATGGTCGAGGTAGTATGATGAACCCAAAAAACTGTAACTAACATTGCCCTCAAAAACACGCATCTAGAATTTTTTAGGCCCAGGTCTCAATATCGTTACATTTAGACTATCATTGCCATATTAGAAAATCATTAATCAATCAAGCGTAGTAACATCTTCTCCCATCCTCGGTTATAAAACCTTTTAGCAATAATATACTCAAGTATGTCGATCCCCTCTTGTGGAGGACAAAAATAGAATGTGATCAATAACTCCTGACTGAAATACCACTATTTCATAAAAGATATCAAAAGAACAACTTTTGAAACTTCGTCGAAACTTGTGCCATCAACATGCATCTGATTTCGTTTCTGTAAAGGGCTACTGGGTTTTTATATTTCAGATAATACAACATGAAACATAAATATAAGAAAATAGACCATTGCCAAAAATATAATATTCAAAGACCAGTTGATTCTCTGTATAAAAAATCAGCAGATAGTTACAGGTGCTAAATCCATATTTTACCCACTCCAAGGACATTAAGCTCATGCAACAGACTAGGGGAATTTGTTTGATTTGAAAATTCGCAAGGTTGACTGTACAATTACTATGACAAAGCATAGTTCAGAACATAAGCAGTCTTTTACCAGAATATTGCAGGTATAATCATCTAAAAGCCTGCACAGAATGAAGGCGATATAGCGCTCTAGCTATTTATGGTAACACAGATGATTAATCTTTGTTTGAAATGGTACTTGTCTATCCAGCCCCACAGAAGGGGATCCATTTTTTAGCATTAGTCCAATCTGTAAATGATTATAGACCAAATGACGTATAGGAGCAAACATAGAGCTATATGATTGCCACTACATGTTTTGCTGTCATGCAGCATTTTCCTTCTCAATTTCAAGAAAGATGATCTAATATTCTTCCGTCATCTGTTCTTAAAACCATACAGAGAGAATTGTACTCCCTCAGTAGACAGATTGAAATGTATTGCTGGGTAGAAGTAATGTTAAAAATTCAACTTTACCAGAAGGTAAATAGTAACTAGCACTTTAAATTTATGTGGTATATTGCACCCTTTATGGCATTGACGTGCTTCAATCAGCACATATCCTTGAATAAAATATTTATTTGCTTGAACTGGGATTAATCAATGCACTCATATCAAGCCGCCTTTTGGGGACAGTGCAAAGCTGCCCATGTTTCAGATGCTCTTGGCATCTATTTCTTAGGATCAGTACCATCAACTTCCACAGTGGGTGCAGAAGCATTTTGTTGCTTCTCAACCACTGCATTAGAAGCCGATGTGTCTTTGGCATTACTGGGAGAAAAAACAGGGCGGATTAGACGCCTCCTCTTTTTCTGAGCATCAAATTCATTTTGCATGTTATTTTCCTGTGAGGTATCTTTTGACACTTTCTCTGTTCCCACTTCTGACTTTGTATGTTGTTCAGATCCATGAATGTTTTTTCTTCGCTTGAAATCAATAACAAATTCTTCTTGGGGTGTGTCAATAACTTCAAATTCATTAGGACTATAGTAATCCTCTTCTCTAGTAGTGTCTGTCTCATAATCTTGTTCTGAAAGAACTTCATCAGTATGCTTCACTTCTTCTAAGCTCAAGCTTCTGGATCTCATGGTCTTATCATCTAAGCTTAAGCTTCTGCATCTCATGGTATTGTATGTTGTTGAAACTGGTGCAGACAAGCGAGACCATACAGTAAGTTTCTTCTGTTGATTAGTTCCAGTGGCTTCTGCTTTTAACAATGAGTTTGAAAGTGTTGTGTTTCTTATGCTTTTTGGAGACACCGCAGTTTTTCTTACAGAAGGCTTGATTTCCAAGTTAGAAGCTGAAACAAGAAGATTCTCCTTAAAGTGACTCCTCTCATCCCCATCTAATCTATGTATTCTTCCTTTGTCATGCATTGATTCTATCAGTGGAGAATCATTCTTTGCTGTAACTCTTATTTTCCCCAAGCTGTCAACAACCCTGGTTGACAAACAATCCATACTATCATCAGCCATGGCAGAGAAATTCCTTTTAACTGCAGTTATATCCCCAGTTGCATCATGACAACTTAACTGCTGAAACTTCTGAGATCCATACTTTGGAGTAGCCACTCGATGAACTTCTTTATTAGATTTAGATGTCAAGAAGCTTTTCTGGCTAATTAGTGCTCTCTCTGCATCAAGGTAATTCTTGTCCAATATACCCAGACCAACAGATGATAGAGCATCACGATAGCTGGATACACTAGGTTCTAACTGTTTCTCAAGGTCATTGAACTGTTCCATTTCACTTTCCATAGCTTTTCGAACATTATAACGAGCATTTACAAGATCAATATGCGTACCTCTTATACTCTCTGCAGAGTGTCCCTTAACTGACATAGCCAAACTTGGATATACAATACTTTCCAAATCTCTTGCTGCAGGATAAACATGTTTTACACTTCTCCCATTGCTTTCTTGGAGACAAATATTTAGCGGATCTGCACCCTTCGTAGAGAATGCTGGTACTGAATCAAAACTTCTTCCAAATGACTCCTTCTCACTCAAACCCAAATATGCAGCATCCACATGGCCTTGCAGAACATCATTATGGGGATAACCTCCCAAACCATAGGATGGGTTGTCTTTAAAATGTTCTGCATCTAGTTCATTGCGGCAGTAGTCATGCCTTCCTTCTTCACCACTGACATCTACCTTATGATTAAGCCAGTCATCGTTGAATTTATTTAAATCTTTCAAATGCCCCCTCTTCAATTTGGTTAGATCTTTCATCACATGCTCTCTGACACTCATATAGCGTCCACTTGTTGTAGATGATCCTCCATCAACATCCTCAAATTCCAAGTCCTCAGATAAATTTCTTAATCTATAATCTTTCTGCCCAAGCTTAGAGGTTGCTGAAGGAGTTAACTTTCTAAGGCTATTATCTCCACATAAAATTTCTCTTCTAGTTTGTCCCGCTATAGATCTTTCCTCAAGTGAAACCTTGTCATATACGCTGTCAGGTAAACTTTCTTGTTCTTGAAGACTAAAAGCAAGCAAAGTTGCCCTTGAAACAGACGGTGGTGGACAAGTTTTAGTGATATGCAAAGCCTCCCTTGAAACAGGGGGTAAATTCGAGAGGAATAATTGAGCCAACTTAGATACCTGAAACCAAACCAGTAAGTATATATAAATTGTCTATAAAAAGATTCTAAATTGCAAGATAAAATCAGGATCTTTACCTGCCAATTTTATCTGTACACATTTCAGATACTTTTTCAAAGCAAAATCCAAATTATAAAGGATTTGATGATGCATAAGTATTACCTGTTCTGCATTCAAATCCCAATGAAATTTTCTCATAGAGAAGTAATTTTCTTTAATAGCTTCCTTGAATTGCTTTTCTGTAAGCGGATCACACAGTTTGTAGATAGAAAATCTGACCTGCAATAGAAAACATAAGGCTATGATTGTTGATCTAGTGTGAATTACCTTCAATATTTTCATCACTTGAACATAAATGAATGAGGAAATGTTGTGCAAGCCAGTTATAGGAGGGCAAATGAGGATCCATGCATTGGCAGGAACCCGAGAAAAATCAAAATGAAAGATCATTTTGACTATACACGGGAATGAATGTATACAGGAAGACATGACTGTTGACAAACAGGTGTTCCCTGTTGGACTGACATCTTAGGAGATTATAGCAGTAGGAAACATACAGTTATCAAAAATATATAGGTGAGAAATGTGCACACGAACTATGGTACAGTATTTCTTATTAATATTAACATCTATTAATGTCACTTAGAATTAGATGTCCAAAGAAACTTTCTCTATATACATTTTAGGCAAAATCAAATCTGTCTTACTACAGTGGAGAAGATTCCAAGTAGTACAAAAGCTGACCATAGCTCCACATTTTCTTGTCAGAGAAAATCAGATCGACAGCAGCTTCCATTGAGGAGTAAACCATCCAGTTTTCAGCATTATGCCATAACTTTAAATTTGGTGTTTTTATTAATTTTGACCCAAAAAGTGATATAGCCTTTTACTTTGTGAAATGCCAAAAAAAAATGGATTTAAAGAACTGGGGTTTAACAGTCCATACAATTATGAGACAAGATTCTGCAAACAACTGTGTACAAAATTTTAATAATGGCATTGGCTACTGCATTTAATATTTTTGTATCCCCTGCAAGGGCATCAATTTACTCTGCATATTTATCAATATGAGAAGTCATTTGAAATGTCAATTAAAAAATTTTATAACAGTTTGTATCATAATAAATGGAATTCTCATTCATGACAGTATTGTCTCTCCAGACTTGACAAATACTGTGTCAAAAACCAATAATTAAAAATCATTTGTGCTACATAATTGGTGCAAAGACTATCTTTAGGTCCTGGCCATAGCGTGCCAAGCATGGTTTATGAGAGCCCCGTTGTGTATATGGGGTTTTATCAATTTTAAGAACGTGTTGTTTTAACTTTGTAGTTAGTAGCCCACCAGTCTCAACCTTTAGGCCGACAATTGCCTTCATAAGCTTCAACATCAATGACATGAATGCCTACTTGGTAAACAAATGGGTCCCAATCACATATGAATAATCAGCATCTCAACTAAACATATATAATTTGACAGTGGTGCAACTCAAATAGTTAAACACAATTAAACTAAAGTTTGAAATAATAATATTGCTCTAAATGAAGGGAACAAAAGTGTAATATTCTTGTTACATCTATATATAGATGATCAAATATAAATCTTTATAATTCATCACTATAAATTCAAGTTGAAGCCTACAAAACTTTACACAGTACAAAATTTGTGCCATTCCCAGATGATCACTTGGTTGCATCGCAACCTGTAACACTTGTCATGTCTCCTTTTAAGATCTGTTGCTGAGTGAGAGCTTTTGCAGTGTAGGAGTAGCAAGTCTCTAGTTATTTTCAGTTTTCAGTTAAAAATGTTTGTGTTCAGAATAAGGAGGGGTGTGATCAGTCAGTTAGGATTGTAGTTGCCTCCACTAAGGGTCAGTTAAATAAGGTAATGAACTTGCCAGTTAGCTATCCTAGATTGGGGGAGGAGTTTGTCAGTCAACTGCCATCAATTGAAGAATGATTGCCTACAGTCAAGGAAGCTGGAAAATAAACAGCACAGGGAGAGAAGAGAAGATATACAAAAATCAACTTTCTTGACAGGCTTGTGATACTGTCATAGCAACTGCTCGCATTTGGAGATGGAACCCCTCAAGCGTAGCTAATCAGATCATCTTAGGGATGGAAACCCTCAAGCAGCAGACCATATGCCAGAGTATCATCTCAATCATTTATAAAACCCTTCAGGAATGAACTTGCATACATTCTTGAGGACAAAAACCCTCAAGTGTAGTATGTGGTGCAGAACAATGGAAACACCATGCAGAGCATCCAGTTCAGCAGGGGGATTAGTATGCATACTGCTATGTTTAGCATATATCAACTATCAGATCTGTGTGCAGGGCATTCCTGGTCAGTTGTAATAGTTTCGTTGCTCTCATTTTGCATGTATGTGTTTCAAGAGAATTATATAAAAAAATCTATGTAGTTAGAGGCTTTCTAAGTGTGATTAATTAGATTGTGTTTGGTTTAGGACACTACAAAAAAAAAATGATGTTTCCACAGTCCATAATAGTTTTTGACTAACTTTTTCTGGATTAAACTGTGTTGAGTTATTACTAAAATCGGCGTTTTGGATCATACTACGTATTCCATCATCAGGATTAGAAGAATATGTTCCAACTTCTAAAAGAGTTGTCGTTGCTTACATTAAGTTCTAAAAATGTAACATAGGAACGAGCTCTCATTACTTACATTTAATGGGCAGAACTTTAAAAAACAGTCACCATTCATCCAGATTAAGCAGTTGCACGTTAACTTTACAAATATTGACAGCCCCTTGTCAAGATTTTGACAAGACTCGCATAACCCTGTAAACTACTTATAAAACTAAAAAATAATTGACCTTCTGGAAGAAGATCAAATAGTTTCTTCCTAGATGATTTTGAACAATAAGTGGCTGTTTGCTTCTAAAAGAAAACAAAATGTATTAATCTGCATCATAGACTAAGAGATACAATACAATACCAAATTTTATAGTTGGTCACAGAAAATAAATGTTCAAAATTATTTTTTTCTAGCTCAAAAATGGTCTGCCAGTAGATGAACCAGAGTGTTAGTTTAGATGTATTAAAGGACTATGTCCAACCAAAGCTGCCATCATAAGTTTAATTGCTATTGACATGTAGATCAAGATGAGCAATCCCACCCAACGTGGCCTTTGTTGCAACTGGCATTCATCATGCTTCTCCACCCAAAAGAGAAGTTATTGCTGCCAGATTAAGCTTTTCAGATCCTCAGTCACTTTCATCCAGATCTCCGTATTAGTAGACCTTATTAATAATTATACTACATATCACAAGGACTGCAGTATTCAACAAGATTACTGCCTGAAGCATATAAATATGAATGTTTAAAACCAAAGCCTTCCAGGTCAAAGTTACTAATGTTCCAGTTGATGATGGGCAATGATCCACCACATTTGCTGGCCAGTTTAATTGCTGCAGGAGCTTAGCTGGACTTGAGTTTAATTGCAGCCCAAAGTCATATTTATTACATGTGGCAATTACCTCATTTTTGGATCTCCACCCAGGAGAGCAGCCCTCACTGGCATTAGTAGCTTTCTGAATCCTCAGACTTAATTATTCCATATTTGTAAGCCTCAATTTAACACATCCAACAAGTATATGTTCTTCAGAAGCTTTTTTATTATTAAAATACTACTCTTGCATCACTATAATAATCTTTTAAGCAATATTTTTTCCAACATAATAAGTTCCAGACCATTACAAGTAATCACTAGCAGGCACAGAGCTGAAGATGGTCTGCAATACCCAAGTATTTGCCTTAACATAACTATAATTTGACAAAACAGCTTATTTCCTAAACAAGGGTAAACAATTCATAGTCTCAAGCTGTAAAACTCATTGAAACTCTTGGCAGGGCACTCAAAGATTGTTTTTGTCTCTGATAACATAACAATTGCCAGAACATACAAACCATCTACATATTTAACAGAAAAAGGTTGAGGCTTAGCATACCTGTAAGGGGAAGTCAACTTCCGATCCTCTAAAGGCATCATTCTCAAGCTCAATTCCAGGGTAAGAAGCAGCCTCAAATATGCCCCAAAGCTGTCTAGATTCATACTCAAAAAGAAACAATTTAGTACCTGGTTTTACATGGTCTAAAAGTCTCAACTTTGCTTTGGGCATACCAAACACCTTGTACCTAAAACAATTAACCCTCTGTTGATCATTACACATGAAAATGAGCCCTACCAACTCATCTCCAAGAACAGCATCTTGAGACTCTTCACAAGAAACATCAGATCTTAAACCATAACTTTCATGCCTAACAATACCATCATATTTGTCCTTCAAGTCCTGATTACCAATCATTCTTTTCTGTAAAAGTGGCCTTGCTTCCAACCTTTCAACAGACAACCGGGGTTGAGCAGTTTTCTGTGGCCAATCAATAGACTCGTTCTTATACCCTCTACCACTTAAGAGGCTTTCGGTATCAGAAGTAAATTTTGAATGGATGTGCAAACTCTTACCAGGTATGCGTTCATCGTAGTCTTCAATTAAATCCCTAGCTTTTGAAGTGATATGAAAGCCATTATTGTGTGCATCTTCCTCAACTTCTCCTCCGTGAGAACTCTGTCTTAGATTCCTGGAAATTAAAAGTTTTTTGCTTGAATCTCCAGATCCTGAGACTCTCAAAATTCTGCGATGTGATGGCAATCGAACAGCAGCACTTTTCTCTACAGAAGCTGTGGGTAATTTCTGCTTCTTTGATGCACGATACATGTAGGACATAATATCATCTACCACTGTTCTCTCATCGACTGATACATGCTTTCTCTTCAAGACAGGCTTGACATAATCTTTGCTGTCTATCCCTACCTTCTGAGTAGTCAATGTCCTTTTACTTGAATGATGATTTGCATGGGATTCAAATCTCCTACCGCCGATTGAAGCTTGCACATCCAGTAACTCACGCAGATCTGTAGCAGCACGGTGGATTTTCTTCACAGAATCGTCATAGGGAGAGAGATCCCGGGTTCTCAACATTTTTAATGCAAATCCTTTGTCAAAAGATTCCCCAATTTTATAAAATTGTGGCTAAATCCAGTCCACTGAACAGATTTAACTGCAGGTGACGCATTAACTGAAAAGAAGGATGGTTTCTTCCCGAATCTATTAAAATTCAAGCAGCAAACCAAAATATTAGAGAAATTTAAGCAGTGCAAACCCTTTTCGGTGAATCTATCTGAAAAACAGCTGTGTTGAATCCTTTGTTCATTCCAAACTCTTGAATAAACAGAGATCTTCTATAAGAAGTCCGCGAGTGCAGATTTTGATTCAAGATTACGTCAGAGTTAAAAGCTCTTCGCCCGATGATGTTTTAAAATAGAATTTTGCACTTCAACAATCCAAAAACTGAGCAATACTTATCAACAATCTGGCTAGAAAACAGAAGCCTGTTCATTCCGTTACCCTCGGGATTTCCGTTAAATTTCGGTTAATTGTTCGATTCTTCTAAGGAAGATTAATACAAATTCGCCGAATTAAAGACCGAGAAAAGCAAAAGAGCGAAAGAAGAAACAACATTCGACAACAAAAAAAAATACGAAACCAAGGCAAATAATAAGATCCCAATACAAGCAAGCACAGATACACTGAAAAATCTATTCAATTTTCACAAATTGTACACAAATCCTAATCGTTAAAGCAACACAACCGAAACAAGGAAAGGCGATCCTGCCCAAACCCTCAGACACCGAGATCTCAAAGAAAAAGACAGAATACTTGAAAAAAAGTGAAGCCCCACAAAACCAACGAAATTAATGATTAAAAGTTTGCAAAAGGAAGAAGTTTTTACAAACCCTACAAAATTAAAGTTTTCAAAAACCAGTGCCCAACCTAAAACAATTTCCACAAACCCGCTTGGAATCTGAAGAATTCGATGGAGTCAACCCAATTCAACCGCCATAATTTCGAGGCTTGCAATCCCACAACTCTTCAGCAAGACAAAATTCACAGATCAGATTGATTAAAGCACTTAAATTGCAAATATTACAGATAAAAAATAAAACAAAAGATCAGATTTGAAAGGCGATGGAACTCCACAGCGAGATCTTAAAATATGGGCACCCATGAAAAGGAATTTGTAAGGCACAAAAGTTGCTTGCTCAGAAATTTTTCAATGCCAACATTAAGATGACGACGGTAGTTGAAGAAGGCGGGCAACTTCCATCCACAGAATAATAATAATAAACAAAAAATATACAATTAAGAAAAAAAACGGAAAGGGCGGGTATAGGAAGGGAATCTACTTTTGTCAAAACGTGCCTTGTGGTTTTGTGAATTTCGATAATTTTGACCCATTTAAAAAAAATATATATTGAGGTATTTTCGCCACCATTCATTCAATAATTGAAGTAAACTCAACTTTGTACATCAAGCTAGTGGAGGACACCACACCATGTGACATGCGATGCAAAAATAGTCTCTTTTAAGTCTCTTACGTGTTACACAAGAAATGCATATGTGGTCTCTTTCATACTTCTCTTAAAACCTTCAAGTGGGCCTCATTGCCCAAGACATCTATTGAAGGTACAAGATTGATTTTAGTCAAGAAATGCATGTATATATCTTAATTGAAGAGAGAAGATGGATTAGAATTTAAAAGAAAGGTTGAATGAAACACAGAGTATATGATTGATATTAGTATTGTTAATAGGTGTAGTGGGTTCGTCGTAGGGAGAATGGACGTGTGTCAATTGAAAGTGTTTTGTTTATTAAGAAGAAAGGTTTTTATCAATGAAATGAGGCAATTCTTACAATTGAATAATAATTTTTGACATGAGATAATATTTCAAACAATTTATGGGCTTAAGAGCTTACAAGGAAAAGCCTATAAGTTAATTATTAAGGTCAATTTGTATTAAAGCATAAAATATAGTTTAATTATAGTGAGATGTATTTTAAGTAATTATTTGAATTATGGTGGGGATGTACATATACCACACCATGTGACATGCAATGCAAAATTAGTCTCTTTAAGTCTCTTTCGTGTTACACACGAATGCATATTTGGTCTCTTTCATACTTTTCTTAAAACCTTCAAGTGGGCCTCATTGCCCAGGACATCTATTGAAGGTACAAGATTGATTTTAGTCAAGAAATGCATGTATATCTTAATTGAAGAAAGAAGATGGATTAGAATTGAAAAGAAAGGTTGAATGAAAGGGAGAGTATATGATTGATATTAATATTGTTAATACGTGTAGTGGGTTGGTTGTAGGGAGAATGAACGTGTCAGTTGAAAGTGTTTTGTTGTATTGAGAAGAATGGTTTTTTCAATAAAATGAGGTAATTCTTACAATTGAATAATATTTTTTTACATGAGACGATAATTCAAACAATTTATGGGCTTAAGAGTTTGTAAGGAAAAGCCTATGAACTAATTATTAAGGTCAGTCTATATTAAAGCATAAAATATAGTTTAATTATAGTGAGATGTATTGTAAGTAATTATTTGAATTGTGGTGGGAATGTGCATATATTTCATAGTTCAATTGCATCTATTTACGCTTGAGAATCCTATGGTTACAATATTTTTTGTGAACTAAAAATTGTAAGCATTTATTATGCTAAATAGTTGAGAAGAATATTTTTAGTGCCCTTCAAGATTTTAGAGGTGAAATGTGCATAACTAGTACTTTTATTTATTCGTTTTGGACTTTGTTTGGCCCTTTGTATTAAAAATTAAAACAACAAATAAACACTCACTACTATATTATTCATGAATAGAGTTTACAAATTTATAGATGTAACTGACTTCAACAACTTCCTATAATCATGGTAATTTGACAACAAACTAAAACTTTTGACATTGAATTGTGACTATTGACAACAAACTACAAAAGCAAACTAAGACTGACAAATGACACATATTTTGTTATATCAAAATGTTGGAGTGTTATATTCTAACACATTGTCTCTAATGCAATAATCTAGTGTTCAAGTGGCATATTTAAGTGCAAAATCTATCATTTGTTTGATATGTGAATTGAACCAAAGTCCCCATTCCCCAAGGATCTAGATTCGACAATAAATTTTCTTGTTCCCAGTCTTGGGTCAATCCCATAGGTGCAAACCCTAAACCCAATTCAAGACCACAAGTGCAACCTTGATCCCTAATTTCTAAACTTAAAATCAATGATGGGTCCAAACCAACTTTAGTCCAATTAATTGTTACCTATAAGCTTAAGAATAAATTATTCCAATTTGAATGTTAGCATGTTGTACAATAGGACAAGGCCCTAGATCAAAATTATAATCAAGTACTTAGATCATTACATTAGCATTTGCATCCATAAGGACAAAAATAAAAGCATTTTGGACGGTGTTTGGTGTGTTTTTTAACTTGTCAACAAACACCATTGAATCGATCTAATAGGGTGTGACTTTAATCAAGACAAGACATAAATTACCCCATCCAAAAGCAAGCTCTACTAGTTCTTTTTTACACCATTATGTTTAGATATTTATCGAAAAATATATTTCTCAAGAAATAGGACTCCAAGTTCAAGCTTAAAATTCTTAGTTCAAGGTCACATGTCAAGTTCAAGGCTACAAATGCAAGGATTAGGGCCATTTTTGTCTTACGGAGCTTGATTGGTGCAAATAGTGAGTTTGAACCCAAACATAATAGTTCATTTTTGTCTTATAGGGCTTGATGGTGTAAATATACTAATGTATTCATGAGGTGAATCACAATGTGCTTGTTACAATAGAGTATTCCTAGTTGTACATAGAGTTAAGCACCTATATCCTTCTTTGTTGATTTTAGCATTTATTTTATTCTAGACTAATTGTGATTGATTGATTAGCTTAAATAGTTTATGTGAGATTTTTTATTCTTCTACACAAATTAGTGAACTCCACATGACAATACCCGCACCCCTTAGGGTTTTACCTTGGAATTTATCCTTCAACCTTATTATTTTAGGTTTAATATTTCTAATTGTTTTCATCTTCATTTTAAATCTTATTTACATTGTTCAAGGTTCAAATCCATCCTTATACACTATCATTGTTATATTCTTATATTCTTATCAAATCCAACCAAGCTTGCTTTTTGTGTCACCATAGGGAAATGAGGAAAAAAGGGTGGTTAAACCCTAATCCCTTTACATGAAAGGAATTTAGGATTTAGTGGTCTTTCTCCCAAGGCATTTCATTAAGAATCCCAACAACTACAAAACCAAGAGACTTTCAACCTCATTGGTGAGTCAACCATATTTGAGTTGGTGGGGATTCTTTAAGGGCAGGGCTGAGAATGATTAGGAAATGATTTCAAACAATGAAACTAAATGAACTATATGACCTAATATGCAAAATATGGATTCTTTAAAGTACACAAACTCTAACAACAATTTGTAAGAAAATTTGAGAGGTATCTGTTGTCACCTAGAAATTCACCCTATGCAAAGTTATGGAAAACTGAGCTTTCTAGAGCAACATGGGATCATTTCAAGGTTGTGGGTCACCTGTAGTTGAAATGAACCTCTGGAGAAGGCCGGCTTCCTTTGGGTATCACTTAAACTAATGATCTTTGTAAGGTAAAGGGAGAAGGAGTGTATACAAAAAATGAAACTAAACTGAACTATTCATATGGTGATACACCGAGTTGATAAGAAATCATGGAACAAACATAGGAAGAACATACACTTGGAAAGCAAATGGTCAGCATTTTTACTTACTTAACATAACCCCTTTAAACTCATGCACTATTCTTAATAGGCTTGCTCTACATGCATATCTTAGGAAGGAAAGATGAATTTCACAGCCTTAGGTATGAATACAGATTTTAGAAAAAACACAGTTAAAAGCTTGCACAGTATAAAATACAAAAATGAGAGTAATATAAACATTAGCAGTAGCTTCCAAGGTAAACTCGGTGTTTTATTCCAGATTCTAGTTGAGTTACAAAACATACATTTAGTCGAGAAAGGATTGATAAAAATCACTAACTCTTTCAAATGCACAATCCGAACTATTTACAAAAAGGAAAAAATGCCTTAGATACAAAAAGATTGTCGACCCCTTAGGGCTTACAAAAATATCAGTCATTAGGATAGATCTCTCCTAGATCTTTTGATGAATTTAATGTCACACCCTGCGTGTCCTGTTGCCTATGTCAGTGAAGAAACACCCTGGAGAAGCCCTTAGATCTTTCGTAGCTACCGCATTCATTTCTGAGCCTCGTGTCCATCTTTGAATCCTCTGTCGAAGAGCTGCATTGAATGTCCCCGAGTTCAGAATAGATACACATTGCCTTTTATTTAGTTGATCTTCTTCCTCCTGGTCAGACTGCCACGGCCCGCTTTTAGATCCCTCTGATTGGTCGTGTATACTCCATGCAAATTCTTTGGGCGGTCAAAAGCTCCCTCTGTAGAATCGCATGTCGGTGAGACACTATTCGTGTCTCCCTGATGCGATTAAATCTTCCTGTGGTTATCATCATAGCTTGAAATCGTCGATGAGAGCTCCTGTCGAGCTCGAAAGTCATACCGATCACCTCTGTGGTCGCCAAGGCAATCGCGTTCGGCCAGACAACATGGCGAACTCTTCCTATCCATCTATCAGTGAAAGTATATTGATGTCACCCCGACACATTTTTCTCTACCCAAGCTCCAGTCCTTCATTAAGACCCTATCAGGTCGGCAAGACTCTCAGCGAGGGCTCCAGACTCCAGTGAGAGCTCATTCATTTTGCTTCAGCAAGAGAACTACTCATCGGCAAGAGGTCAAAGCGGCTTCATTAGTCATGTCAAAATCACTTCTGTCACTAAGACTACACTGAGCAGTAGGGAATTTCCACGACAGCTGGGAGTTACACCGATGTCATTTATGTCGAGGAGACCTTCTGCTAGTCGGTGAGACCTAGGGTGAAATCTTCAACTCTTGGCGAGCTCAGCTTGCTTTTGATGAGACATTGGTGTGTCGGTGAGACCTTCCACTAAGCTTTATTTCATTTTGGCGAGACCCCTCGGTGTCGGCGTGACCTCTTGCCGAAACCAAAATACTTCGGCGAGCTCCTTCATGTCGGGAAGACACCTTGCCGTCGGCGAGACATTTTGTCGATCTCTCTTTTTCTCCTCGAGCTCCTTCTGCATCGGCAAGACCCCTTGGATCGCTGAGACTTCACGATGACCCCTCCATCTTTCGTCGAAACCAACATCTTCTGCCAGGGCTTCTTCATCTATCGGCAAGACACTCGAGTGTCAGTGAGAGATCTTATCGAAAGCAAAACGCTACCCCAAGACCCACCATTCTATCGGCGAGACATAATGCCTTCGCCAAGACATCATGGCAAAACTACTTTCTATGCCGACACCGCTTCACCTTGACGATTATCGGCAAGACATTTGGTCCTCAGTAAGACCTTACGGCGAAGCCAAACATCATACCGAGACCTTCGCTTTTCAAACACTGTCGGCATGACCCCTTGTAGTCGCTGAGTCTGTATGTCGAAGGCACATCTTATGCTGATGGTGAAACCCCCTTTAGGCGAGACACTTGTTATCGGGGAGACTCCTGTCGAACCTCATTGTTGTCGCTGAGGAAAAGGTCCATCGGCCAGATATTTGCCTAAGATGACCATCCTACGCCGATCCTTTCGTTTCGTTATGACTCACTCCTTCGGCCAAACCTCTTGGCGATGATGCCTACATCTAGCAAGAGCCCCCTTTATTCACTGAGACATCTTCAAGGTCTTGGCGACTTTCTCCTTGGAAGGTTTTATGCTGAACCTGACCCATGAAGGCTTTCCAACCGAGTTCCCTGTGACCTAATTGAGCCTGTAGGCGATCATTGGGTAACAGTATCAAAGGGTATGTACCTATCACCAAAATATGATTCTGATATGTGCAAAAGGATAGGGTCGCCCTTGGGAGAATGGGTCCTAGGTAGGGCTTTTGAAAATGCTTTTTGCAGTCCTTTAATATCATATCTGAGATGTTGATTTCTGCTTGCAAACTTGTCAGAATGACGAAAATAAATTTTGCGACTTAGTTTATGTGTCTTGACAACTTTGATGACAAAAAATGCAACAATACAAAATTGCTTTTCAAGATCTTTTCAATCCTTCTTCAACCTGTAACCTGCACATACACAAAGAGGGAAATTTTGTTTATTTATTTATATAGGGTTTTGCCTTGGTCAAACCCTAGTTTGGTAATTAAACATTGATAAAAAGATAATGGAAAGGAAGGAAATGATGAATGAACACTTGCTACAACTCACCACCCTTCAATGGTTTCTTTGAAGGACTGAAGTCATGCATGTCTCTTTAAAGGAATTGGATCTTGCTTGCTTGATTGATTTGGATGCTTGAATGTATGTTGAACTACAACCCTTGTTAGCCTTCACAACATGAACACACATAACTTTGACATGATGTTAGGATCTTGATTGTTGTTGTAAATGACTAATAATGTTGCTCTTGAATGCTCTTGACAATAATATGTGATCTTGAAAGTTTACCTCTAGCATGTTAGATTTCAAATGATAAAAAAATTATGTATTTATAGGTTTTTATCTAATTTTAATATGTGCTCTTGAAAGTTCACCTCTAGCTTGTTAGATTTCAAATGATAAAAAAATTATATTTATAGGTTTTTATCTAATTTCTCAAAAATTAGATTCCAAAAGTTAGCACTTACAATTTAAATTTTGATCATTAAAAGGCCATCAAAAACATATTTTAAGTTACGTCTTGACCCATAAAGGGGACCCATTCCCCCATGGGCAAATGGTTCCTTGCCTAAATTTCCAGGAAACTCATAATCCATGGTAATTTAATAGTTAAATGTATTTATTTAAAGTTGGTTTCCTTTCAAAAAATGGTAAAAATAAGGCTTTGGAATGCATAATTTGGCAAATTAGAAGATTAATTAAGTTCAATAAATCAAGAGACCCAAACATAGTGTGAAATTGTAAAGGTATACAATTTCCTACACTATACATAGTAGATGATGATGATAATTATGTTGTGTCTTGTAATAGTGACTTGGTTCTTGATTTAACCCTATACTCATTTAATACATGGACGGGTGCAGAAAGATGGGTAGCCAAAAAGTGGCCAATTCATCCTTACATAGTGAAAATGCGAACGTGTTTTGGCTTGGTAATTACCAAGCCTAGGATTGGTCAAACCGAGCCAAAAATGTGAGCGCATTATAACGCACTCGTGTTATTATTTGAATTTCAAAAAGTGTGTGTTTTTGAATTTAAAAAATGCACATTTTTTTAATTCAAAATAGCATCACCATAACACAAGCACATTATAACACGCTTGTGTTTTGGTGTACATTGAATTTTTCTCTCTTTTCTCTTTCTTCTTGTTATCTTTCAGTGGAAACTATATACATGAAATAAACATTTAGTATAAGAAGTAAACGTCCATATGTATAAGTTGGCATTTACATATGGACATTTACTTTCTTATACTTTAAGTTATATTTCATGTATATAGTTTCAAGATGTTTGAGAGTGGTTTCAGATCTCTAAGAGTTATAATGCAAATTCTAGTTTTTGGAAGATCTCACAAATTTCAGCATCAAATTTCAGTAATCAGCATGTCAAATTTTAGTAATCAGAGGTCAAATTTTAGTAATTAGCAAGTTGTATCATCTTTCTCTCTTTATCTCTCATTTTTTATCCCTTATGCTCTAGACCTCTCTCTCACACTCTCCTTCCCTCTATCTTTATCTATCTAAGTTTCTCTCTCCCTCCATCCCTCCCTCCTTCCCTCTCTAAATTTCTCTCTCCCCCTCTCTCTCTTCCTCCCTCCCACCCACCTTCCCTCTCTACTTCACTCTATCTAACCTATCCCTCTCTACCTCTCTCTCTCAATCTCTCCACTTTCCTCCTTTCCTCTCTATCTATCTTCCTTCATCCCAACCACCTTCTCTCTACTTTTCTCTATCTAACCTATCCCTCTTTGCCTATCTCTCACCCTCCCTCCTCTCTCTCTCAATCTTTCCATCTTCCTCCTTCCACACCTCTCTCTCATTCTCTTTATTGTACGTCTCTCTCCATTTATCTCTCCCTCATCCCCTCTTTATTTCTCTCTATCTCTCTCCCTCCCTCCTCTCTCTTATCTCACCTCTCTCCCTCCCTACCTCTCCCTCTCTCTCTACTTCTCCCTCCCTCCTCCCCCTCTCTGTCTCTCCTTCCCTATA
>VDFB02039550.1:0-63851 GCA_007258455.2 Sequoia sempervirens | reverse complement strand
TATACACTTAACCCTATACCTTAAACACTAAACCTTACAGCCTCAACCCTCATAGGGGGAGAGAGAAAGAGGGGGAGGGAGGGATTGGGGAGAGAGAGAGAGAAAGGTTGGGAGGGAAAGGGGAGATAAAGATAAGTAGAGAGGGAAGGAGAGGTAGAGAGACAAGAGAGATAAATAGTAGATAAGGAAGGACATGTTAAGGGAGAGGTATGGAGGGAGAGAGAGGAAGGTGAGAGAGAGGTGAGATAGAGAGAAATATAGAGATGTGGTAGGGAGTGATGGAGGGATATGTAGGTAGAGAGGGATAGGTGAGATAGAGAGAACTAGAGAGAGATAAAGATAGGGAAGGAGGGAGCGTGGACGAGAGAGGGGAGGAAGGGAGAGGTAAAGAGGGATAGGTGAGATAAAGATAAGTAGAGAGAGAATGGTGATATATAGAGGAGAGAGTTACAGAGAGGGAAAGAGAGAATGGTGAGATAGAGAGGAGAGAGTGAGAAAGAAAGAGGGTGAGAGAGGAGTGAGAGAGATCAAGAGAGAGAGAGGTAGAGGGAGGGAGACATCTAGAGAGAGATAGATAATTAGAGAGGGAAGGATATGTAGAGAGAGAGAAGTAAAGAGGGAATGAGGGAGGTAGGGAGAGAAACGAGATAGAGAGGTGTAGAGAGAGTGTTAGGGAGTGATGGATGGATAGGTAGGTAGAGAGGGATTAGGGAGATAGAGAGTAGAGAGGGAAGGAGAGGGAGAGGTATGAATGGAGAGAGTGGGAGGTGAGATAGAGAGTAATAGAGAGAGAGAGAGTGATAGGTTGTGATGGATGAAGAGCTAGGTAGAAAGGGAGAGGGGAGATATATATAAGTAAAGAGGGAGGGAGAGAGGGAGGGAGATGTAGCGAGGGAGAGAGAAGTGAGATAGAGAGAAATAGAGGGTGGTGGAAGGAGAGGTAGGTAGAGAGAGGGAGAGAGGAGATAAAGATAAGTAGAGGGAAGGACAGGTAGAGAGAAGTAGAGAGGGAATGAGGGAGGGATGGAGAGGTAGGGAGGGAGAGAAAGGTTAGATAGAGAGGTGTAGAGAGAGAGTGGTAAGGTTTTATGGATGTAGAGGTAGGTAGAGAGAGGGATTGGGAGATGGAGAGTAGATAGGGAAGAAGAGAGGGAGAGAGAAGTATGGAGGGAGAGAGAGGTGAGAGAGGTGAGAGAGAAATAGAGAGTGGTAGGGAGTGATGGAGGGAGAGGTAGGTGAGAGAGAGAGGCAGTTGGAGGGAGGGAGGGAGATAGGAGAGTAGAGAGGGAAGGAGGAGGAGGGGAGAGAGAAGTGAGATAGAGAGAATTAGAGAAAAGGACAAAGACAAGAGACAAAGACAAAGACAAAGACAAAGACAAAGACAAAGACAAAGACAAAGACAAAGACAAAGACAAAGACAAAGACAAAGACAAAGACAAAGACAAAGACACAGATAAAGACAAAGACACAGATAAAGACAAAGATAGAGACAGAGACAGAGACAAAGTTCTTGAGATTAAGGGAGAGAGAGTCACATAAAGGGATGGAGATAGTGAGAGAGAGGTCTAGAGTGTAAGGGATAAAAAATGAATGAGATAGAGAGAGAAATAATACAACTTGTTGATTACTGAAATTTGACCTCCTATTTACTGAAATTTGACTAAGTATAAATTTTGTGAGATCTTCCAAAAACTAGAATTTTCATTATAACTCTTAGAGATCTGAAACCACTCTCAAACATCCTAAAACTATATACATGGAATATAACTTAAATTATAAGAAAGTAAACGTCCATATGTAAATGTCAACTTATATTTCATGTATATAGTTTCCCTCAAAGATAACGAGAAGAAAGAAAAAAAAAGAGAAGAAAAATAAATTCAATGTAGATCAAAACGCGAGCGCATTATAACACACTCGCATTTTTTCAATGCATTCACAAAACGCAAAAGCTATGTCAAAACTAAGATATAACATGAGTGTGTTATAATACGCTTGTGTTGTATCTTGCTTTGGGAATCCCCAAGCCTTGGGCTTGATATTGGCCTTGGGATACCAACCCAAAGGCTTGGAGGGCATTCCTAACTACCAGAGATGTGTTTTTGCAAAATCTACAATATTTCACATAATCAGGTTCATGCTCACTGATGAGACCATAAATTGTCTCATATTTTATCAAAGAAAATCATTTATTTCTTCCTAATGCATTAGTGTTAAAGTGGATTTGAGTAATGATTGAAAGTTCTTTAGCTTGTTTATAGTAGAATATAAAGGAAATTTTTGATTTAATTTTGGTAATCTATGCGATCCAAATTTTTCTAATATCACTTCATAAGTGTGTGTAAGATGCTACAGGTGAATACATTATTGAATAATTCATGACAATAAAGAGCTTCATAGACACTTGCACGAAAGAGCTCTAGACACTTGAAGCAGTTAACTCCTGATAGCTTTAGAAGGCTTTGAAGAAATAATGAAAAGATAGATAAGACTCCCAACACACTCCTACATTCATGCAAAATCATGGATCATTAGTCATTCCTAAATTAATGGGATGAGTATTTGTTTCATGTTGAGTTTTAAGATCTCTCATAGTTATTAAATTTCATGCTTCCTTCTTCCAACCAAAGATAACTCAAGTTACCACATCACTCAAATGTTGTTGCATGATTATAGCATGTTATTCATGATAAGGATAAATGATTTGGTGAATTGAATTGAAGAATATTTCCTTCATTCATGTTCAACATTTGAAGACTTCCTAAAAATCAGGCACCCAAAAATTGTCAAAAATGTAGTCTTAATAAAACAACAATATCTCCCTTTTTTCTCAACAAAATTCAAAAATTCAAAATAACTTGGAAAGTAGATTGGAAGGGCTAAATTTTTTTTTGAGAATTTGGCGTGATTTGCATTAGGGAAGAAGCAGTACGTGACAGAAAATGACTGAGACAAAGGTGGTGTGATGGAGGACAACAACTTTAGTTTTTTAGAGTTTTGTAAATGACCCCTCAAAAATAGGATCTTGGGTCCACATTCTTAGTGGATTGGTTGGATATATATAGAATATGAATTATATAAATACAATGTAATCATTTGATAAAGGGGGGGAATTAGAAAGACTTGTTTTAGCCTGAGGAAATAGGATAGTTTTAGTTTCATTTCCAACAATGTATTTCCAACTTTCTAAGAGTAAATTTGAATTCAAGCAAGCTTTTCATTTCCAGCAAGTGTGAAGTAGTTTAGCCTTTTCAATTCTTGCAAGTGTTCCTTAGATTAGTTCCCTTTCATGCAAATTTCCTTTCATGCAAATAGAATTTTTTTCTACAAGTAGAATAGACTGTCAAGCAAGTTTTATACTTTCTCTCTTGCAGACAACCATGGGCATTACCTTGGATTGATAAATTAAATGATGAGGATTACAATGACCCCATCACTCACTGTCAAGATTGCACGTGGTTCAATGTTGAAAAAATTGAATACCTGGGTAATGTTAGGTTCTCTCTTAGCTATCCAATGATGTAATTTTTTTCATTTTTGACAATGTTAAGTCTTTCATCTATAATTTTTTTTGTTTGTGTCTCTTTTTTGGAAAAAAATAGTGTTTGGTGTTTTTTTCATTATAAATTATCCATTCATCGAAATTCCAAATAAATTACATTTTTAGAAACTAGACTCCATTCTATAAATTTAAAAAAAAAAAAAAAATCAATTAATTTCCAAAATTTGTAGGGGTAGCACGGCCAAAATTTTGTTTTTCAGTAAGTGTCCACTTAGAAAATTAGTAAAAAATCAAATATTCATTAAAAAATTATGAGAAAAATTGTGCATCAACTACATACTATTAGCTAATTTCTCATTGGAGCGATTTTAAAAATACTAAAAAAAAGTTCACCGTGCTGGGGACGTGCAAGAGTTGATATGTTATTTTTTCTAAAAACCAACACCAATTTTGTACGTCCCTCTTTTGAACCCCTTAATATCAACCATTTTCAAAATAAATTATAGTTTAGAAAGTAGACTCAGAGCACTTCGATCCTTGTTTTTGTTCCATTTCAAAATTTTGAGTGTAACTATCCTCAATTTCACGTCCAAGGTTAGTATTTCCTTATTTCAGAAAAAAAGTGGCCACTTAAGCCCCCTTTTTGGGACCCATCTTTTTGCACTTACCCACATATGGGAATTGATAATTTATGGGATAATGTTTAATTATCTCCTCTTGATGGTGTTGCATGCCTAGTGGTTATGTCCTGTCTACATCATACAATAGTTTTACTCCTCTCTCCTTAGATCCATGTTCTTTTGATGTTGCATCTAATGATGAAGTAAGGATGCCAATGTAAATTTTTATCATCTTATCTATATGATATTGATTTGTATTATGATGATACTTATTTAGAATCTCATAAAGATTATATGGATAGTCTTTATGATTCATTATTTTTTATACATTGCATAGTAATATTTATGATCTTAGTGAGGAATTCATGCTTAATGAATTTGATGGAAATGATTATATATAAACAACCCTACATAAATTGGTGAGCCCAATGATATTTCTTACACCCCTTAAGGTTTCACCTTATGGTTTTATCCTTCTAAATTATTGTTTTAGATGTCATATTTTCATCTTTCATTTCAAATCTAATTTGCATTCTATTTGGGGTTTTTTATAAATGATTATACACTCTCATTCCTATATTCTTGTCACGGATATGTTTCCTTCCTTCCTAAATAAAATCACTTCATATACCACTATATTATATGATGATACCTATTTTGTAGCCAATGATAGTGGTTTAGCTCTTGCTTTAAACATATACTCATTTAATGCATACATAGATGATTCTTTGTGTGATGATGTCAATTGACGATATGTACCTAGTGATGATATCCTTTTACATCTCATGATAGTTCTACTTTTGTATATTTAGGTTCATGTTGACTATTTTGATGTTGCATCTATTGAGAAGCCTAAGGCTATCAATATGAATGATTTATCCTCTTCTCTATAGTAGATTAATTTGTATTATGGTGATACTATTTAGCATCTCATATAGATTTTGTAAATAGTTTTGATGAGTCATCATTTTGTGATGTATGACACAATGATATTTTTTTTATCTTAGTGAGGAATTCACACTTAATGACTTTGATGGTATTAATGATGCATCTTTTTGTAGGTTTTTTTGATTCCTCTACATAAACTAGTGAACCCGATGATTTTTCATACACCCCATAGGGTTTGACCATGGGGTTTTATCCTTCATCATTTTTATTTCAAATATAATTTTTTTATTTTATTTCATATTTCATTTCAAGTTATTTATATTTCTCAAGGTTTGAATGCATCCTTATACACTTCCATTTTTATATTTATACCATGGATATCTTTTCTTCCCTCCTAACCAAGATCACTTCATATGCCATCATGGTACATCATCATGATGATACTCTTTTTATGGCCTGTGATAGTGATTTATCTCTTGTTTCAATATATATATATATATATATATATATAAGGGGATAACTCTTTGTACTATCATGATGTTCAGTTAACTACTCATGATGGTCTCATTCCTAATGATGATTTCATATCTACTTGTGATATTTCTACATCTCTATATATAGTGAAATTTTCACTACATTCAAATTTTAATAAAATTCCCCTTATAAAAATCTTGTGGATCATAGCATGTTATTCTATCATCATTTATTGCTTCATTTAATTAAATGTAAAACTCCCTCATTTCACATATGAGTAGCGTGGGACAAGTTATCTAATAAATAGAAATACTTTAACTTGTTTTCATTTTCTCTTCCAATTGTGCAGTTAAGATCCACTTGATTTTCTCTTTGTGATAGATTAATTTTTGGAATGTGGTTGCTTAGTAAACCAATAACATGAAGTTAGGATATAGATATATGATTGAGTGGACAACATAATGATAACATAAGAATGGATTATTAGAAAATAGGACCACATGAAGTTAGTATATGGATAGATGATCAAATGAACAATGTAATGATATCATAAGAGTGGGTCTTGAAAATGGGATGATAGGCCTCCAATTTATAGATTTCTATAAGGAAAATTAATGACCAAGATATATTATTTAATGGAGGGCTAGGATTTGAAGAAGATGAAGGAATGAATTAAAGGATTACCCTTGTGACAAGTTTCACAAAAGGGATAGTGGTGTCATATAATGTGTAAGAGGTAGGAAGACTCATATATGCATGAACAAGATGACATGTGTAGGAGATATGTTCACACATGTGTGAGCAAAGGAGTGGAGATAGGTATAAGATGAAAGGAATCTACACATGTGTGAGCATGATAGGTTTGAGAGTTATGGATGCTACTTATGTTTCAAGAGTATGCTCATACATGTGTGAGCAAGGAGTAGGTGAGTAGGAAAACTCACACATGTGGGACCATGATGGGGATATGGACACTTTTCAAGTGATCGAATTTTATATTTTGATCCATGTAGGTGGATTTAATTGGTAGGATTAAATGGACAAGGGTCAATGATGATGTGGATTTAAATTTTTAGAGGAAATAGTAATGGGAATTAATTAGTCTTAATTAATTAATTAAGCCAGAGCTATTAGGAACCAAAGCTAACCGATTTAATTCATTTAATCAACCTTAGGAAAGAATTGATTAATGATGAATAGTGAAGGTAATTAATTAAACAATGAAATTTAATTAATGTATGAGAAAGTTGGTATAGAAAATTGATGACAAGTTTGGGGTGTCTACAAGCTTGGTGATTCATTGTTTTGTGATACATTACATAGTGATAGTTGTGCTCTTAATGGGGAATTTATGCTTAATGACTTTGATGGTATTAATTATTGAGAAATCAATGAACAATTATTGTTAGAATATAACATGATATGCTCAAATCTAATTATCCAAAAAGATAAGCATATGATTAACCATTAAACTTAAAATGCAACATATAGAAAAATTTATAGCAACAACTAGAAATTGAAAAACTCATAATAAACACATAACACTAGAACTTACTTCGAGAAACCCTTTTTGAAAAGATTCCACTAATAAAGAAATGTAAGGTTGTTTCACCCCCAAAGTTTCTCATGTTTGGAAAAAATAAATTTAGAATTTTAAATAATTTATATGTGTTTTCTATGAATAAGTTCCTATATTACCATTTATAAAATAGTGTTACACATATTCACAAAAAAAGGTGGACAAAAATAGTCACACCCTGAAAGTCCAAACAAGGCATCAACCTTAAACAAAATAACAATAAATAAAGCTGCTACATGTGGCGATAACAAGAGCAGTAGGAGGAGGTGGTGGGTCTTGATCATCTAGTTTACCCCATACATTAGTGTGGTTTGAAGTTTCCACATGAGGGTCCTAACCATGATTTATATTATCATCTTTCTTATCTTCATCAATATCATAAATAGGAGAAATAGCAAAGTTTAATTGAGGGAACTTTCTAGAGTCATGATTAGACATTGAGGGGGAGTCAGAATAATGGGTATTAATTTGCAACGATCCTCACTAAGCATAATATCTTCTCGTAGGAGGTGGAGAGGCCAAAGAATGGGCATCTTGATTGCCACAAGAAAATTGGTTACACTATTGATGACACCCACAAGATTGTGAATGACCTCGACTAGGGGTAGGAGTAGAAGGGACTCTAACAATAATACATAAGGTATTCCCCTAGTGATCCAACACCACATGGAGATGAGAAACTTTAAGTGCAACCTTATTGGCTTACACCTGAATTTGCATAAGCATATTAGAGAAAATTGCGGCTTTAGTATAAAACAAGAAATTAAGATCAATAAAACATCTAGAGAGAAGAACAACATTTATGCCCTTCTAAATACTAAAATGAATTTCCACCTTGAAATCATAACAAATTTTAGTATATCTAGAAAGGATTCTAGGTCAATCTCTTAACAATATCATATTTCAAAAAAAAGGATTGAAAAACTTGAATCTAGGTTTGGGGCATTTGAGCTTGGGACAAAGACAAAAGAGACACTTTAGGGATTCCTAATGACCACATAAATGACATCAAGGATCCTAAACCCCTAAATTTTTTAACCTAGATCCAACATGAATACCTTGAAAAGTAACACGTAGACAAAATGAGCTAGCTTTGTCTCAAGAATTATTGACCAAATAGTGTAGAATCTACACTACCAAATTGTTAATGAAGGTTGTAGAATCCATTTATGGTTTAAGATAGGTATATTAGGTAAATGAGGTGAAAGCAAAAAATAGAATTTGCAAGGTTTATAATCATGAAATGGTGTATCAAAGAATCACTTCCAATCTTTCTACCATGGTTTCCAAGATCGAACTCCAATTTTGTGAACTATATCTAGAAGAACCAAATCAAGAACAATTTCAAAACTTTCATGATTTTGATTGGATAAAAGAAACTTCTCTTTAACTTTAGGATAGGTTAAAAAAAGCTAGGTTACTCTAGAAAACAAATTTGGAAGGGTTTTGATCCCCTTTTTAAATATGTATTTCATTAATAGGCTTTTAACATCTACACATGTTCTCTCTAAAAGAATTTTGAAAATAAAATAATTAAAAAACTTAAAGTTAACCCAAGTTATTTTTCTTTTTGAAGTTGAGATATAATAAATTAATGTTTCTAAAATTTTCTCTTTTTAATTTTTAATTGGATTTTTCAATGAATGTTTTTCTACATAAAATTATAAGGAAAATTTCAATCATCTAAAAATCTAAATTATTTCTAAAATTTCTAGCTACAAGGTTAGGGAATAGTTTTTTTAATAAATGATTTAATTTTAATTTAATTTACTTTAAATCTAACTCTTCTTGTTTAAGAAAAAAAAAACCATGTTTGTGCTCCTTTTCAACTTACATAGTAGAAATTTTGGATTTGTGTTTTTTATTGCAAGAAGGCATACCCTAAGAAATAAGGAGGGGCAATCATAAGTGTGAGATTGGGTGCAATTGTTATAGATTTCTCTCAAGAAAAATGATTGTGAATGTATTTACTCTAAAGGTCGGACCTAGGTCAAATGAATGTGCACAATGCCATTATTTTTAGTCCTTTCAAAATTGGGGTGAGCAAAGTGAATACACCAATAGTATGAAATTAAACCAAACACAAAGGATAATCTATTTTTATTCATTTGAAGTTAAAATAAATCATGCATTAGTAGTTATGAATATTAGAAAAAATAATGGATATGAATGTAGGATGGTATTCAAATAGTATAGAACAAAAATTTGGATTTAATGGTTATGGAGTTTTCTCAAGAAAAACATATGTTAATAAATTACTATAAATCATGCCCAAATTATACTCCATGTTCAAGAATAACCAAATCAAAGCAAAAACCTAACAAATTTTGAAAGAATAACATTAACATAAGGATGTTTTTGGATATTGTTAACATTTCCAATTATTAACTAGCAATTGCACCTTGGTGTGCAATGGGTATGCCAAAAGTGTGGAAAGTCAATTAGAAAAAGAATTGTTCTAGTTTTTGCATATGTTTGTATAGAATGCGAGGTCAATTGGTAGGCCATTTAGAAAATGATGTTGGTTGTACAATAAAGGTCTCAATGGAGAAGTGTTAGCTTGAAATAAAGTATGCATCTGCTTGTAGGGATCTAAATATGACCAAAATAAAACCTCTGAATCAAGAAGATAATCAAGCTTCATAATGTAGGGTACTCCCCTTACAGATCTCAAACTCACAAAAACAACAAAGAAACACTAAATGAGAATGCAAGAGAGAACAAAGCCTTTGTTTATTACTGTAATAATAAAAATGGCATTGCATTACTACATTCGCCCTCATATGGGCCTTCTTGATTTCACAGTTTGCTAGTCTTCAAATTGAAGCTAACTCACCTTCAAACTTCATGCCTTCACCATGAGAAATCATCTCAATTCTTCATCACTGTCGTCTCCCCATCCTGGTTTGATATATTTTTTCTTTCTGAGCATCCATGACCTAGGGTTTTTTCCCACATTCCATTAGGTTTTTTCTCTTTTTCTTCCTATCGAAATAATCTGCATTAAATCCTATTGTCCATGATTGCCTTAGCATTTCCATCCACTTCCTTGCAACATTAACGTTCTTGTAACCATCTCTCATCATCCGCGCCATCGTCTCATGCAACCATCGACTAGAAGATTTGCACCAGGTCTGTCATTAAAACTTGACCGCCACACTTCAAAACATTATCGTTTGATTAACCCTAAATTTTGCAGTTCAAAACAATGATGTGAATCTCCCAACCACCTTGTGTCATGTCTCATTAATTTTTTTTCCCATGTTCCATGAGTTTTTTCTCTTTTTATTCCTATTGACATAATCTGCATTAAATCTTGTTGTCCATGATTGCCTTAGCACTGCTATCCACTTCCCTACAATAGTAACATTCATGTAACCGTTGCTCATCATTTGCGCCATCGACCAAAATATTTGTGCTAGGTCTGTCATTAAAACTTGACCACCACACTTCAAAACATTATCGTTTGATTAACCCTAAATTTTGCGGTTCAAAAAAATGATGTGAATCTTCCAACCACCTCATGCCATGTGTCATTAATCTGTACTGGTCAACTGAGTCAACTTTGCTTCTGGCAAGATTTCCCTCCATTTTTGGAGACTTCATTTTCCCTTATCGTCGAGAGTCAGGAGTGTCTAATCCATCATACCGCTTCCATGTAATGCATAGAAGAGCTTATAGAGCTCAATCGAACAACAAAATCCGAAAAACACCAACTTTACATTCAACTTGTCGAAGGTTTGAGTTTGCTCTTCCCTCATACTCCATACCTTATACACCGTGAAGAATTCAAGGAATAAGCTCGAACAACGAAGTTCAAAGCCTTCTAACCTATCATTGGGGTTTGGAGTTTCCATGAGTTTTTTATAATTACCATCATAAAATAGCCACCATTAGAGTCATCAAGAGAGGGTATTATTTGGGGTCCATTTTAAATGTTCCTCCCTTGTTAAAAATATACCCTTTGATGAAGATTGATAGAAATAAATCCATTCATTTGGACTATCTATTAGTACATAACTCATATATGTTTGATTTTATGATTAGACTAGGTATGCATGTTTAAATTTATTATAGTAACCTTCCTCGCATGGATGAAGATGAGTCACTAAGAGTTTCATAGATAATGGCATAACCAAAAAATGGAAGGTTTAGTAGATGTATGCACTATTGAAACATGTTGCTTGGTAAAAAAAAAATGAAAGCCATGTGGGTGTTGTTAGTAGAGCTCACCAAGTTCCCAAGGTGATAGTTTGCATCCACATGAGGTATTTTATACACAAAAACCTTTATTGATTCATTTTAGAATCATTGAAGTATTAAATTTCTAATTAAAAAATGTTTAGGTAATATATAAAATTTATTTATATTCTAAATATGTGTTTATGGTTGTTGATTTAAGTTTTTTGGATGTTCTTTTTATTGACAAGTTTATAAAAATGTGGGCCTTGTTAGGATTAAATTGTCATTTACCTTATAATCTATGTATATTTGATATATCTCCAACACTTTTAGAAAGTGTCCATGGATTCCTAAGGTGTAATAAAAAATAATTTGTATTTAATATTTTTTGGGAATATTAAATACCTTAGAAAAATCCAAACCCATCATATGAGGGAGATATCCCTCTCAAGAATAGAGAAAGATTGAATAGTGATCTATCTACCTATTGCAAACTTTATTGTTTTTCATTAGACCTCAAGTTATTTATAGTGAAATAACATAGTGACAAATTTGTTTACTAAGAAATTTTTGATGAGTCTAATGGAGATCAAAGTGTTGGTACATTTGGTTTTTAGAAATTTCTAAAAGAATATCCCCTATAATGGATATGGGTGACTTTGTTGAAAGGAATAGCTCATGATAATTCATCAATAATTTCAAACTAGTGACAAAAAGTTACACAAGAGAAGACTATAAGAAAGGAATCATAGATTCTTATTTTAACAGTTTGGAGAAAGTTAACATTTATACATTTCCTATTATTGTAAATAAACAAATTAAAATAAAAAAGTAGACCATATTCTCTTACAAGAGTTGTTTTTATTTCTTCTATTGTCAAACACTTAATTCTTTATAGTACTGCTTTACCTCTTACATTCAAATTTCATCATATGTCTTTGCAAGTAATGACACAACAACAAATAGTGCCTTGAGGTGTAGCTATTGGTCCTCTTGCATTATGTAACTAGCTTCATGATTTACCTAAGGGTTCTAGGAAGGACTTACCTAAATTTAGAGGTGATAGAAAGATCTCTATAGATGAGCACATTAATGGTTTTTTTTGTTGCATGTGTTATATTAAGAGTCCATCATGAAGTTGTAGCATTGAGATTATTCATAAAATATTTGGTTGATGTTGTAGCTAATGGTTCTACCACTTCTAGTACCATCTAGTTTCATCGACTCATAGAAATCAATGAAGAGAAAGTTTGAAGGTTGTTTCAAGAGTGTATTTAGGATAAACCCTATCTATTAGCCCAACTAGCTTAGATAAAGAAATAATTTTTTAAGCCCATGAGGGAGTTTGTTATAAAATTTAATAATATTATAAATAAAACTAAAGCAAAAAAAGTGACCTACAAGAAAAAAACAAAAGTATTTTTTCATTAATTCTTAACTTCTTGATATCATCTTTCATTTGAGGAGAGAAATAGTTGCTAATTTAGATGTTGCTCAATTTTTGACATTTGAGATTGAAGATAATCCTCTTACAACTAGGAAATGGAAAAAGGAATTACAAATATGTAAGAATAAAGCTACTACTTCCTCTAATCATGTGGTGTAGATATTAGAAAATGATTTAATTTTTTGATAAGATACATTCCATAAAATCAATAGTAACCCTTATATCAAGAGATACCAAGAAATTGTTATGGACAACTTATAATAGTAAGACATTAGAATTTTTAGCTCCAAGAAAAAGGATCACAATTGAAGGTCCTACAACAAAGTAATAATTCTATGTGTAACTTCTATTTAATAATGAATCATGATGGCACATGAGATGGATAGGTTCATGTATATGGCCATCATGAAGGAAGTATTTGAATAAGAGTCTATTGGAGAACAAACCATTGACTACTTTGACAAATCTATTATTAGCTTCTTTGAGTATGGATTTAATTTATAAAGAGGTGATGATATGTTTACTAAATTAGGTAGATAGTCATATGTAGTATTTATTGAAAACAAATAGGTGTGGGTTGCAAAGAAGACTAAAAAATAAAAAAAATGGTCATACGATTTTGTTGTTAATACCCCAAGTATATTTTATCTAGATATCCTTTTGCACTGTCAAAAAATCTTCATGTAGTTGCTTCCAAATCAATACATGCATAAGTATCTTCACTTATGTCTATAAGTAAAACTAGTGATTCTTTTAACATAGTAGAGTATTATAAAAATACTAAGGTCTAGATGTACCAAGCTTATTATATGAGATTGAATACTTCTATATTGGATTGACTTGTAAAATATGTAAGAAAGGACTCAAAATCTCACTCCTCTCGTATTAGTGCCCATTATATGAATGATGTTGAAATAAATCAAGAACCCTCTTCAAGTTTAGCTTTTGATTCTAAAAATATGGTTCCCCAAAATCTAGATTAAAATCCTAAACCATTATGTATCCTTATTTGTAGCTAGTTATAGGTTGAGTATTTGTATTAAATATTATGGAGCCTTTTACAATGTTATACTAGCTAAAGTTGTCTAATCCCTCAAAAAAAACTTTGGGAAATGTTAGTTTTGGAATCCAAACATCAAAGATGCTCAAGTAGCCCTTGCAAGTTACCCCCAAAAAATGTTGGAACTCACCATATTGGTAATAGATATTATATGTAGCAATGGTATGATTCTTAGTCATGATCTCTACAAGGCCTTAATCTTGAACCTAAATCCAAATTTATAGTTTAAATCACCCCAGGTCAGAGATTTTGTACTTAAAAATAGGGCCTAGAAAATATTTGATTTATTATACTTCAAGTGAGGAAGCCCTTGAGTCACTTGTCTAGACATATCCTCTAATTTGTGGACTCCAAAATTTGGTGGTAGTTGCTCATCTTTTGGCTCCAAATTGGGTGTTGTGTTGATTTCACCAAATAATGATATCTTTTTCTTTTTCTTATAAACTAGAATTTGAAAAGACTAGTAATACTATAGAGTATGAAGCTTTGTTGTTGGGATTATCTACTACTAATGAAAAAGGAATCAACAAACCAAAATCTTCGAGTGATGCTTAGATTTTGGTTAAACATGTTAAGAAAATATTTGTAGTTAAAAATGATAGACTCAAATGCTATAGAATTAGGTCCTGAGATATCATTGAGCTATTTGATGTATTTTCTATAAGATTTTTTTCAAGGGATCAAAACTCACAGTTTAATTCAATGGCAATAATTTATTCTCTTCTTCTCTCTTGTCCAAACTTTAAAGAAGATTCTTATAGGGTAGATATTGTTTATCACCCTAGTGTTATGGATAATGTGAATCATTGACAAGTGTTTGGAAATGGTAAACAAATCATATATTTCCCCAAAAACATGGGACTTAATCTAAATCAATAGTTGATGAAATAGATTTTCTTGATCTTGTAACTAATGGAGTAATACATTTGAAGGGAAATAATTTGTCTAAAGGCTTAGTATCACTAGAAGATTTATTTGGCAAGCATGATAGGTATATGAAGCATAAAGTTGAGAAGGAAATTAATGCTTTTGTTGAATATAAAAGTGTAAATTTTGGAATAGTAGAGGATCTTAAACTAGTTGTATTGAAAAATGTTACACACCCAAATATACTATAATTGATAGCCTTGATGATTGAACGCACAAATATGTTTTTTCATGGTGCTAAATTATGACTTGAAAAACTTCATGGATGGGAGAGATCATCATCATATTCCACCCAAACCTAGAGTTGCTTCATTCAAATAAACATAATGCATGTCTAAATGCAATCTTCAATGAGATAAAATAATTGAAGCACAAATTATATATCCTATCCATCATTCAACTTGGGTGGCCAACATAATTATGACACATAAGAAGAATGGTGAGATAATTATTTGTGTAGGTTTCAATAACTTGAATCACTCTTCTTTGAAGGATTACTATCCCTTACCTATAATGGATCACATCTTGCAAATAGTTTCTAAATTAGAGATGATGTATATGATTGATGGATTTTCAAGATACAATAAAATTAGTGTAGCTAAGGAAGATTAACATGATAAATTTCACAACACCTTGGGGGACCTTTACATATAATCATATGCCTTTTGGTCTCATCAATATTAGGTGCAAAATTTTGAAGAGCCATGGATTTATCCTTTGGTGATTTGAAGAATAAAATTATTGTGATCTAAATATAGATGATCAAATAGTATTTTCAAACAAGAGGGATCACTTTCATGATCTAGAGACATCGTTGTAGAAATGTATGGAGCATGGCATATCTATAAATCTAAAATAAATCAATATTTAGAGTCACATAAGGAATATTGTTGGGGAACATTATCTCTAAAAAAGGGACGAGAATTGACCCTAATAGAGTTAAATACATTCAAAAACTTAGCCTCCCTACTAGTAGATCCAATGAATTTTTTTCTTTGGGTAAGTAATTTTTTGTAGAGTTTTGTTCCTATTTTTTTCTGAATTAATAAGGCATATAGCTGACATAATAAAGTAAAAATAAAATTTTAATTGGGATGATGTAGGAAAGAAGGATTTCAATGACATAAAGGAAACTATATCTAATGCACCAATTTTTGTGCAACACAATTTTCTTAGAGACTTCATCATTTGTAGCTTTGCATTTGAACACATTATATCTATAATGTTGCTTTGGAGAAATGACCAATGATTGGAATCACCAATTTACTTCATGATCATTCCCCAAAAGAAGAATGAGATGAATTGTTAACCTATGGAGACACATGCATTTCTTGTTGTTAAAACTATCAAATATTTTAGATTCTACATTTTGCACTCACACACAATCATATATGAACTTGGTCCAATTGTTAAAACTTTGTTAACTTAACATAAAATAGACTATAATAAATGGGGAGATTGGATTATTAAAGTCCAAGAATATGATTTGTGTTAGGATTAGTGTCATTGATGTCAAAGGCGTATGGGAGGTTGATGATTAAGTTTGATGGCAAGTTCATCACGAACATTACACCATTTCAAGAGTAGACCATATCCATACATGGTAGAAAAAATAAAATTAAGTTCATATCCCATATTCAACTAACCCCCTCATAATGGTGCCCTTATTGGGATTCAAAATTAAATTTAAATAAGTTTTTAAATCATAGATTCGACCCCCTCATTGTGGCAGCAAAATTCACTTGAAATTAGAATAAATTTATTCATTTTCCAAAAGGGACCGACCCCTTGTGAGCACCCTAGGTTGATATCAAAGGGTGCAAATGAAATGGTATTTAAAAATGAAATGTCATGTCCCTTGCAAAAGAAAACATCCATTCATAAGGTTTCCTCCATTGGGATACATATATAAGGAAATTGTGAAGTGTGGGAAAAAAAGTGTGTGGAGAATAAGTTGATAAATCATATATACACCAATAGATTTGAGAAGAGAAATTAATTGAAAATCATTCAAAGGAAGATTTTTGAAGAAGGATCATTACGGAGAACAAATACTTCATCTATCAAGAGGTTGGTGCCTCTTATTGAAGGAGATTGGTGTATTATATTGAGTTGGTGCTCAAGTGTTGGAAATTGGTATCTCCAATAGGTTAGTGCCTACAAAATTTGCAAGAGATTCTTACATAAGGCAATATTTTGTTGTGGTTTTCTCCCAAAAGGACTTCCACGTAAATCTTGTGTTCCTCTCATGTTATTATTTGTTGGTATTGTGTATTTGAAGTTATTATGGTTGTTAATTTTAAAAAGGGTAAAAGATAGTCTTATACTGATTCACCCCCCTCTTAGTATAAGCTTGTACTCATCAATGTGGATAGTAAGCCTATAAAATTAGAGAGAGTACCTAGACTCTATAAGATGATTGAGGAATATGAACTTGAGAAAGTAGATGATCTTCCCTTCACTAGCTTGGTATTAATTATAGATGATTAATTTTCTAATGTTGCCCATGTATTGACATATGAAAAATGTCCTACACACCTTAGCAAAGGAGAAGAGAAACCTAGTTCTTAATGCTAATAATCATGTGATCTAGGGTGATACCTTCTAAAAGAAAGAAATTATTATGATATTTTGAAGATGTGTGGACAAAGAGAAGTAGAGGAATCTCCTTTAATTATTCCATAATGAAGCATGTGGAGGGCATTTCTCTTCATCATCAACAACCTTCAAAATCCTAAGGCAATACTACTATTGGTTGGGTATGCCAAATAATGCTTATAATTGGGTGTTAAAATGTGAAATATGTAATCAATTTTCTAATAGGTCTTAGTTAGTAGCCCTCCCTTTGAAACCAATAGTGATTTAGGATCCTTTTTAATAATAAGAATTGAATTTTGTTGGGCCTATTGTAATCCTCATTCTAGTGTAAGTCACACTCATATTTCACTAAGTGAGCGGAGGAAATTCCAACGAGGCATGAGGCAAAAAATAATAAAGTAGTTTATAGTTTTTTATGTGAATAATGTATATTGTCTAACTAGTTTTCCTATTAGGTCCTATTCACATATCTCCACATGTTAATTTTACTTAGGGATTTAAGAATCTTTCTAGAAGTTTCTAGTATACATGTGATCTTATCTTTAGTTGTTTGATGACATAGGATTAAGACACTTGGCACAATCTTGTTTGGTCCTGCCTCTCAACCTTGCCTATATAAGCAAGGCCTCATATGTACATTATTTAGTAGCATGCTTTTTCAATTATTGATAATTGTACCATTATTGCATCCATAATTAAACAATCTATCCTCTCACTCTACTCTATTATGGAAGGTTATTTTTGGTTTTGGAGGTGATCCTAGGAGCTCGAGTCCTTGTGCAACTCTTACAATAATTTCATCAAAGAGAATATATTGGTCAAGTTTAGATTACTACAAAATATTGTTATTGATAACACTTCAAACTTTTATTCTTTTGAAATCTCTATTTTCTATTGAGCATGTTATCACACTATCACATTCATTAGATTATTATCCACAAGGAAATGACCAAGCATAATCAAGTAATAATAATCTTATAACTATTTTCTAGAAGATTGTTGAATAAAATGAAATAAATTGACATAAGAAGTTGTAGGATGCATTATGGGTAGATCAAATCACACCAAAGAGGTTAATAGGTATTCTTCATTTGAGTTAGTGTATGGAATAAATAGTGCATTGCTAATCCCTTTAGATATTTTAGCCTTGAAACTTCATACCGCTATTAAAGATGGATGCTCTCAAAATGATATGGAGAAGAGGATAATGTACTTGACTAGGATTGAAGAATAAAGGGAAGACACAATTGACTATTTAACTAAAAAATAGGGTAAAGCTAAGAGGGTATTTAACAAGAAGGAAAGACAAGGAGATTTTTTTATTGGTGATCATGTCTTGATTTGGGAGAAAATAATTAAGAAGGGCTCATGACAAGTTTGACTCACTTTTGAAGGGTCCTTTCCAAATTAGACAAGCCTATGGAGATGATTATTTTGATTTATCTTATCTAGATGGAACACCATTGCCCTTTCCTCATGGTAGGCAATATTTAAGGTTGTATAAACTATGAAATAGGTTTCCCCCCATATTTTTGTATTAGTTTCCCTCGCTTTCTTGTTTTGTTCCCTATTTCGTTTGGATTGTCAGTTGTGTTGTGTATGTTTTTCTTATTCCTACATTCTAACTCTACAACCCAGTAAATAAAGTGCTAGTCATGCTAGAGATTCTAGGTCCCTTTTGCATCCTTTTAAGTACTTGTCCCTAATTACATCTATCTATTTATCACAAACTTCACCTTAGTCTCCTTTCTAAATTTTGGTCATTGTAATGTCTCATGGATTTAGTCTTAATGAGAAGAAAATTCTCAATTTCTATGTATTTTTTCCCTTGTCAATAATTTTGAGTCTTCTTGAACCTTATTGACCTTTTCTTAAGTTAGAAAACTCTTTGAAACCTAAATATTTCTTCGTTTTGTTTATTTCCCTTGTTCACCAACTCTTTGAAATCCCAAAAAACTATTGTTAATGATTTCCTAAGTTCACGAATTCCCTCAAAACCCAACATTGCTATTTCATCAACATTTTCATCAATTCTAGAACTTCTCATTTTCTCTTTAAGTAATCTTTTCCTCCACCTGACGCTCATTTCAAAAGTTTCAAAACTTACTAAATTACTGACATGGTAACCTGCTGAAAGTTTTTAAGATTCATGAACCTTTGAAATCCCTGAGAAAAGTTCTCTTCTAGCTCAAAGTACCAATAAAAGATGGTCAAATTCTCACTGTTGGCTAGTTCATAAGTTCAAAAATTTGTAAAAAAATTGACAAAGGTTCCAAGTTCATGAAAAGATCCACCCAAGAAGAATTTTAGATGGTATCTGTCGGTTAACGAGTTTGCAAAATTGCTGAATCACCGACAATGTTTCAAAGTTTTCAAAAGCCTTGACAGATAATAAAGTGAATAAGGCATCAACATTTTAAAGATTTTTAAAACCTTTTGACTCACCAAAAAAATTAGGTGTAGCTAAAAATTGCGGATTTAAAGTCATTAAAGGTGTTTGTGGGCTTAGTTGTCACCATCATGCACATTTGAAAAAAAAAGTTTTGCTGCACAACTCGTTGTTACTATCAAGTCTCTATAATTTCCAATCTGATTTTACTCTGCGCAATGAGACAGGCTAAGAGCATCCCATAATTAAAGTGTTGTGTGCTAATTTGCTTGCTTAAAACCCTTGCTACCACCTACTACTGAAATTTTGAGTTTCTCCCACTTTCAAACCTGCATTTTAATGAACTGCAATCACCACATCTATCGTTTGTTCCCATACAAAATCTTTTTCATGCTGCTCATCAAAACCTACTTGGAACCCTACCACACCTCATCTGGTTACTTTGAAAGCCTCACAACATGAAGTATGAATACCAAGGACATGAGCCTGCACCAATTCTCCACCATTTATTATCAAAGGTGGGAGATGGTAAGCTATGGCACATCAGTATAGAATATTTGTGGGAGAGAATACAACAAAATCCTAGAGCTTCAATTTTAGAGACAACTTTATCAAAAGTTCTGACTCATGAAGGTGGTTTCCCAATTGTACTTCAATGTACATATCTAGTTCTTTCTTGCTTGAAGCATTACAAGCTAGAGAACAGAGAAGTGGGTACAGTTGATGATAAAGTTCATTGCTAAATTAGATGGCCCATCTCTTAGAATCACTCTAAGCTTGCCACAAAGAGATAGGTTTACAGCTATGAGCAATTAATAGGGGAATTTCTTCTTTCGTGACAAGCAAGAAACCTATCTGTCCAATATTTCCAAGCACTAGTTGAAGGCAGCGACAGGTATATATTCTTACTAATTAAGTGGTGATGAGCACTCACCAAGGATATGTTACATATGTGATTCTCTTAGGGTGTATGTAAGAACTTAGCCACAGCACTATTACTAAATGTTATACAAGCAGCTCTTTTATCGAATGTAGGCTGAATCAATACCAAGTTGGACAAGTTTCAAACTGAATTTACATTGATTAATTTTGTGCTTTGCAGGCTAGGAAGCTCCAAGAAAGAGGATGGCAGCCTCAGTGGAACAAGCATGTATTCTTTTGGCGCTACCATGTATTAGTTATTTAATGTACTAACTTTTATACTAGCCTGATTTAATATAGGTGGTTGTGATTATTTAATTAGACATTTCAGTTACTAATAATATGTATTACTGCTATTGTCATATCAGTAAATTCAATTAATCTCTGTTTGTCATATGCCTTGAAAGCTCAACCATGATGGAAAGAACTGAGACTACATGGACATATATAGAGTATTATTGTGGTATTTCTATTACACTATTTCAACCATGATGGAAAGAACTGAGACTACATGGACATATATAGAGTATTATTGTGGTATTTCTATTACACTATTATTCTTTGGTTTGGTTTTTTTTTATCTTAATAGAGATAAATAATTAAAGTAGTTAACCACAAATATATGATTCAATATCTAAATGCAATCCAAATCAATCAATAGAAAACAAGCAACACAAATGAAATCAGATTCAAATAAACAATACATTTACCTTGGATCATATAGGATATTAGCAGTAATGACCTCTAAATCTGATTTCATTTGTGTTGCTTGTTTTCATGTGAACTATTATTGTTTTAGTGCTTGATGGTAGATAAAGGAAGCCCAAAGTTAGTCATCTTGTTGGTACAATGGTAGATTATTGTGAACAATGGGTGTTTCAATTAAATTTAAAGAAGGAAAATCTCAAATTCCAAAGAATATACAGAGGGAACATTTTAAGGAGGATATCTATAACATAAATACCCTATTGAATGGTGTAGTGGGGAGCAAAGAAATAGACACTTTTGAATTTTGGATCCAAAAGATGGAAATCTTCACAATATAGGTTATAGTTTTCAAATGTTCCAATAATGATATCAGAGCCCTAATGAAAATGGGTTGTAAGAAGAATACAAAGAAGATGAAAGCCATGGTGATTAATCTTAGGGTGAAATCTTTTGACCAAATTTTGTTGAAATCTTTCTGTGGCTTTATTTTGTCCAGATCTTTTTTGGAAGCTTTCAATGCTGATGACTAGTATGGTTGTGAAAATATTTGTATTTCTTCTAAGTACTGTCACCAAGGTGTTTGTTAAAAAGAAGCTAAAGTCACCATAACAGAGCATAAGTCTTATTCTAGAAAAATGTTTACTACTGTTCTAACTATGCACATTTGACACTTTCTATATATTTATCTTCTCCTTGATGCCACTCTACTCTATTGATATTCTATATTTGTATAGATTTTCTCAAAAGACTTAGATAAATAGTTGTTGAACAGACCATGAAACATAAGACATTTTTTTTCACAGTCCATAAACATTTCTGTGAACTTACTCATACCCAACAAACAAGGTCATACTATCAAGTGATCTCATAAGTGAAGGTTCTGAAGGAGGGCATCCGGCAAATTCATCGCCAGCAATTCATCGAAGGAAAATTCACTGACGGAAAATTCACCGACAAGTAAAATTCACCGCAATTAAAAAATATTGATGAATTGCTGGCGGTGAATTTTACTTGGCGGTGAATTTTCCATCGGTGAATTTTCTATGGTGGTGAATTTTCCTTCGGTGAATTGCTGATGATGAATTTTCCTAAAACCCTGAAGGAGAGAAGCAAACTGTTTTTTTTTTTCCATTTCCATATTGAAAATGCAATGACTGTGGAATACAGATGAGTATGCAGGAAATACTTTTTTCCTGCCAATGAGAAGACTGAAGTTGTTCAATACAAGGGGTCGTATGTATTTGGTCAATGACTGGTATATGTTTGCCATTGCCTATGGTGATATTCATGGAAGGTGAAAAAATGTCGACAGAGAATAAAGTGGATATGTGAAAGCAAAAGGTGGAAAGGCATTTCATCATTACTTTCGGAAAGTTATTCTTAATTTGCTTGTTCTCTTAAGTGTGTGCAGTATAATAACAAAAATGAAACTATTCATTGCAGTGCATTGCATAGGATGGTTGGTTGAAAAATTGAAAGAGTTAGTGTGAGGTTGTCTTTTATACTGACTGCTGATGATATTTTCTTACAGAATTAGCTTCTTTTTCTTTTGGTGAATATACCAAACTTTTTTGGAGAGATAGGATTTGTTGGTGTAAACAAGCATGGAAGCTTTTTCATTTTGAAAGTGAGAGGCTTAGAGTTTAAATTTTTTGGTTAATTGATATTTTTAGGGTTTGTTGGTGTAAACAAGCAGAATTGTATGGAAACTCCTCCATATGAAAGTGAGAGGTTTAGAGTTTAAATGTTTTTGGTTAATTGATATTTTTATAGCAGAATTTTTTTTAGACTGTGTGGAAAGAGTCAAAATAAGCGATTTTGTTAGTTTTGTATATATTGGTGAAAGTTTTTCGATACTATTTATAAATGGTGTATTTTGGTGGAAATTTACACCTTGAAAATGAGATTTTTTTGTCATGTCATTTTATGCTTTTACTATTAGAGTTATTGATGTTTTATATGTTATATCTAATAGTGCTTTTAGAGACAAAAGTGCAAAATCTTGTGAACTACGAGTTCATGAGGATAGTTGGGTTGAAAAAAGTATGAGACAAAATGGAGGTTGGAGGACCTATAAGGAGGCTAGAGGATAATTCCCTTCTCTAGTTAGCTTCTCGCTTTGATAATGACATACTACTTGAGAAGGAATTTTGGTAGGATTTATAATTGCTTTTTTCTTTCAGTTTAGTAGTTGTAGTTTGTTTAATTTTGGTTTTCCTTTTTGAGCTTTGATGAGGAGTAGATGAGTTTGAATTTTCTCACTACAAGGACTTCTCATTCCTCACCTGATAGGAAAAAGAGACCATATTGACCACTAATTAGTTGCTACTGATTGTATGAGTTGATAGGGGTTGCTAGCACTAATAGTATCGAAAAAAATGAGGTTAGCATTGTTGGTCATAAGGATAGATTTCACACAATATACAAAATAGTCACTAGTGGACTATTATGTAGAGCTTAACAGGTTGATGTAGTTGAGTGAACCATGATTGTTTTTATACTTTATATAGGTACATTATGGTTAGAGGGCATGCACATACCAATAGAATGTTCATCATTCATATCACAACTTGTGAGGTTGTCTAGACTTGTATATGAAGTGACATTGATTGATCGGTATTAAAGGATGTACAATGTGCTAATTTGTAGGTGTGATCTAGAGACTATTGGATGATTTCATTATCAGATGTTTCTGATAATATTTTTAGCCCTTTTGAAACAATATAGATTTTTGGGTCTTGTGATCCAAATGATTTTGCTTTATTTAGTTTTAAATAAGTGTTTGTGGGGTATGCATCTTATGTATGATAGACATCTACCATGTTTAGTGCTAGTAGGTTCACTTTATTATTACAAAATAATTAAGGGTTTATGTAGGTATTTCCCATAAGGTAATAGTTGGAGGAGACTATCAAGAGATATTGGTTTAAGAATGGCTTTATAAGCCATATATAAAAGAATGAAAATCTATCCAAGCATAGTATAATTTTTTAGTGTTCATTGATATATTTGTAATATAGATTATAATTTTTGATGTTCCAACATGAATTTGAAATAACAATTGGCATAGTCCTCCAAAAAAGGTCCATAATTCTCAAGGAATTGTATCCATGAAGTAATTCTCAATGATAGAAATATAGAACTAGATCATGGATAGGTACCATGCACAATTGACAAGTGTAAGATATAATCAATATGCTAACACACAACTTAGATGGATCACATGGTGAGAATACATCAAAACCATTATGTAAATAAGTGTGATAGGATTTTGCAACCTAATCCCTTGAAATTATTGAAATCATATCTTAGAAAATTAAAAATACATAGGAGAAAACACAAATTGTATCTCTAGATGTACATGTAGAAACCTTTAGAATAAAGTAAAATAAAGGAAAGAACACATAGTACCTTTTTTTGTTTGATATAAGATTGTAGATGTGACATGGATTCCCATCCACCATTTATGGCCAACAAGACTTACATGTTACCTAAGAAATATGCATAAATTTAGAATATATGTTGTATTAAGTTTCTATTTAGCATTAAAAGGATACAAATATCTATCTTTTTAGGATCTCTATATTATGGAATAAAGATTTTATCTTTTAACAAATTATCAAAACTTGTATTGTTATGTTATAGATAGAGGTTAAAGTAGAGTGGGTATAATTAGAGATGGAGAACCTTTAAATTATTATTATACAAATTAGGAAAATTTTATTGTGCTATTTGCTTAGATGCCCTCCAACTTTCCTTTCCGTCCTTGTCAAGGCCAAGTTATGGGTATACTAGTCATGACTAAAGATAATGCTCGTGTAGTTAGTTAATATTCTCCTCTCCCCTCACCAACCTTCTCCATTATGAAATTTTATTCATTTTCCTTTGTTGCACTCAAATGACAAGTTTCCTCATGTAGCTTTCACCATATCTCTACTGTATTCTCAACAAGAGAAATAAAGGGAAGATAACATCAAAATGGGTTGCAATCCCTACACTATAATCCTTATTGGTAGCAATATGTAAGGGAAGCTAAAGGTTTTTATCCTTTACTAGTTTCTCCTAGATGTTTTCTCAAATAATGTTATATGTTTTTATTTATATTTCGAATTTCAAACTTTTCCTTTTAACTTAGTTAATTATATAAATTTTAAAATTCTAATAAAATGCCACAAATTTTTTGATTTAATAAAAATATTCTTGTTGAAAATCTTACAAAACATAATGAATAGATGACTAGGTTAGAATTGGGTTGATCCCACATTAGTTATAATTGTAATAGCTAATAAGGCATACATAATATTTATTATGAGCAAGTATTTTGAAAAAGTATGATTATAATGATTACAAAAAAGATTTAATATGAAACATTATAAGTATTATAAATGTTAAAATTGAAGTTATGAGATAACAATGCAATTAATATTATCATTACAAAAAGTGTTAAAATAAATAGTTATGAACTCTATCTTGGGATTAATATTATCTTATTGTAAATCTTATGAACTGATACATTGTTATAGTTATGCTAAAAATAAAATAAAATAATAGATTATATAAATGATAATTATACTATAAGATACAATATTTTGGTATACACATTTGAAAGGAATCAAATGTGTGGAATACACTTCCTACAATAATCTATGAGAGGTGTAAAAAATCAAACTAATCACATAGTTACAAAGATATAAATACAAAAGCAACATACCATAACATAATCACTTATATGGAGAAAAATATTTTGAGAGAAAAACCCACTCTAAAATAACTCAATGTATTATTTAGTAATCAAATATTACAATTTACTTGTACAGTCTAAGATTTTATAGAAGTATCACCAACTAGAGATCTAGAGTAATTTTGGTTGCATAACAATACCTACAAAATTCAATATCAAAAACTCTATCTCACACATCGAATAAATAAGAGACACAATGCTTGAAATCATCAAATAGTAATTATGAAGCCATGAGTTAAAACCATCCACAATGTGGTACCAAATCCCTAGTTAGAAAATCCAACACCCAAATCTCAAGATGAGTCCATAAGAAAAAATAACATCTTCCTTTCACCTACTATAAATTTGTCATAATTCACTCACCAACTGGCACACTCCATTTTGGATTCATTATCTCAATTTAAAGATACCTTATGATATTCCATAACACATGTAATAAAATGTCAACAATTGTAACTCCCTCTTACAACTATTTTATGTGTCATAGATGCTTTACATATCCAATATGGGGGGCCCAACTTCTAGAGGCCATAAGTTATTATTTAGGAGGTCATTTAGGCTCATTTTATGAAGAGATCTGTGTAACATACATCACTATAAGTGATTCCAAACAACTTGGAATCATTTTGGGGCCTAAAACAACCTTTATAGCTCAAAAACTGCATTTATCTATTATATAACCTAAGAATTACATTTTTACATTCTAAACATTAGGGGAAAGTTTGAGAAACCTTTCCTAATATGTTGATAATAATATGATTAAAATAATATAAAATTTATTATAAATAGAAAAATATAAATATATTAATTTAAGATGAGAATGATTAAAAAATTGTTATTATAAAAATTAATAGTAATTATAAATATTGTAATGGAACAACATGAAGAATAGAATAATATAATAGGAAAAATGCTACAAATATTGTATATGATGATAATATAGCTAACCTCTACCTCCTATATATACCATACACATGACTTGGATGCCACCCAATAATTAGCTAACTATATATAAGACTATATTAAAAATTACGTAACTTAATTTTGAGTTAAGGTAGATGCAAGATGACTACTCATAAAATTATACACACAATAGGATTAAGAGCATAACATGCATTCCCTCTTCACACAAGCATTTTCCTTGACACTAATCAATTGTGGATGCTTCTACATAAAATTTGCATCTTCACATGTGAAAATTTCAACATGAAAAATAATCCCGCTTAATGAGGTACACAATGATAATCCTCATCTTAAACTTCTTCATACATGCTTTGAAAATTAACTCATGCTCAAGGATGAGTCTTCCCTCTACATCTAGCTCAAGTATCATTGACTATGTCAAAATTTTTATATTGATCCACTTGCCTTCCTCATTATGTCAAGTATTAATTTTCCTTGTTCTCCTTGATACTAAAGGGTACCTCTTGATAGTGTTGAATGCGTTCTTCTATTGCTCTAGGCTTTGGGTGCACACTCAAGGAATAGGCGATGGATGGTGAGTAGTTACTTGTTACTAGTTGAATGATGTGATCATGATATACTTTGGGAGTCAGTCCTTGCAGAACATTTCTAACAACTAATGGGTATGCACATCTATAATTGCTTATAAATTTTTTGGTGTCAAAACTTTGAATCTTCTTCTTATTGCACATTCATCACTAGTGTAAAATTACTAGCTATACAATTAGTTGGGTGATATTCCACCTTTATATTTAAATAAATCCTAAAACTATCATATCCTTTAGAACATACCTCTTCTTCCATCTTGTGGTGTTAATCTAGCTACCAAGTATTCATAGAGGTTATCAGAGAAGCTAATAATATGTTTTTTTCACTAGTATCTTCTTTCTAAGATACTCTCATAAAGATCTCCTCCTTAGCATTAGCAGTTACTACATCTATAGTAGCTTCAACACCCATTAGATACTTCTCTTCCACAATTGGATCATCCTTCTTAGGAAACTTCCCTAGGTTGAAGTAATTTGTTCTCTTGCCTCTTGCTGAATCTCCCACCATGATGCCACACAATAATTTTGTAATAAATTACATAAAATATCTAATCAATTAAAAAAAAACATAACTTACCAAGGCCTAGATCTCGCTTCTCAAAAGAATTCTCCAAGAAATTTGTTGATTTGTAACCTTGGGAATGAATTTAGTGGATACCCTAATTCTATAATAAATCCTTGAATTATACTCCAAATGACCTTAAAAACATATGAAATGTATCTTTTATATGACCTTGAAAAACCTCTAAAAATTAAGAAAAAAAAATCACCAAATTGAGAGATATGTGCTTCACAAATTTCCCTCCAAAATAAAAAAAAATGCCTTGTTTCATGCCTTTTGATTGCTAAGGATCATGTTTTTTAATACCACTTGTAATGGAACAACTTATACAATAAAAGAATATAATACAAAATATGTTGTATATATTTGATAATATACCACTTTGAGGGGCAACCTCCTAAATCACTTTGAGGGGGGTGCCTCCAATAGTCTTTAAGAAGAACACATGCATAATAGATGATAATAACTAACCTCTACTTCATATATATATACACACACTTATGACTTAAATTCTATCCAAGCTAACTTAACTACTTATATAAAATTATATTATTGATTATTTAACTTAATTAAAAGTTAAGGTAGCCACAAGATAACCACAGATAATCCTATACACATTAAGATTAAGGGCATACCAAACATTGTGTTGATAAACAATAATATTAAATTAAAAAAATTGTGAAGTGAAATAACATAATTCTATAAGAGAAAGATACAATAGATTGGGTAAGAAAAGTTCAAATGAATACAATATTAAGACAGGAGAATAGAGACAAAAAGATGATATAAAAGATAAAAAGAAAAAAGAACAAAGATGTTAGTATAAGAGAAACATATAAGAAAGAAATAATTATGAGAAAGGTGAATAGAAATTGATAGAAAGTAACATTGAAAAACTAAAAAATGAGAATCATCAAGAAAAAAATGTTAGATAGTATAACAAACCTGAAAAAAGACAAAGGGAGGGAAGGAGAAAGCTGACATAAAAGACAATTAGAAAAATGAAAATGAAAAAGGAGTGCCAAAGTGACAAAGAGAGAAGTTACAAAAGCTAAGGTGACATAAAACAAAAAAGGGATTTAAAGAGGAGGGGAGAGTGGGAGTGGGAGTGGGGAAGGAGGAGAAAGAGCAAGAAAGGAAACCAAAGGAGAGAATACAAGTTAAAGAGGATTGGTAAGGAAGAAAAGTGATCAAGAAAGAAGGATTTTAAAATCATAATATATATAATAATGATTATATTAATTAGAGATATTATCTTTTTATAGTCCATTGTAATTAGATTTGAATGCTTTTGAGAAAAAAATATGTGAGAATTTTTTTTGTTAAAAATTCTTAAATATTTTTTTCAAAAACATTCTAATTTGATCATATTAAGATATGTAATATTTTTTATACAAATAGTAACATTATTCAATTTTAATATCTACAATAAGATTATATTAATCCTAATTTGAGATTATAACTATTTTAATAACAATTTTATTATATATAATAGTAGTTATAGATCTATATCTCATAAAAAAATGTTTATAGTACTTATGATTCTTATAGCATTTCATTGAATTTAATTTTTAAGTTTTATATTAATAAAGTTTAGATACAATATTTATGGTTCTAGGAAAATTCACTGCCAGTGGTGAATTTTACTTGTGGTCAATTTATCATGGTTGTGAATTTCCTGAGGTGAATTGTTGGTGGTGAATTTTCCGGTGTGGTGAATTTGCTGTATGTCAACATTTATATTTTGTTTGATCAAATTATATTTAGTTATTTCTAGATAGTTTGCAATTGATTTTGCTTTTTGATAATTCAATATTGGTAATTTACCATTGTTTTTTGAAAATAATTAATTAATGTACCATTGTTTTTTGAAAATAATTAATTAAAATAAATGATAATAAATTTTTAATGTCTATAATTTGGTTATCTTTTCTATTCTTTGAACAATAATTTGATATAATATAATTAATTTTTAATTTTCATACAAGAAATGACTTCAATAGTATTATTTAACAAAATATGTTTTTAAAGTTTTTCTTTTCTTTTTGTTCTCTGCTCAATCTGTCTATTTATATTTCCCTCTTCTTTCTCTCTGTATAAAAGACCTCATTCTATTTCAATTTTTTTTTTCTTATTCTAATAATGAATCATAGAACATGATCCAAAAAACATTGTTTAAGCAATTTTCTACCAAAAATACTCTTACTTAAAATGTAGAAATAATGACATAAATGTTCACAATCAAACAGTGTTCCACGGGGTTTCGGGGACGGGGACGGGGACAGGGGGACGTGTTTCGGGGACGCGGGGACAGGGGGTCTAAGTTTGGGGGTGGCGGGGGGACGGCAAGGGGACGGCGGCGGGGGGGCGGCAGGGTGCTGAAATACATATAGTACTTGAAAAAATAGTTATAAAAAAATGTATAAGTATAAGAATTATAGATCTTGGAGACAACTAGGAGTCCCCTAGACATCTTGAGGGCACCCCAACATCCTCGAAGTCCTAGTGGTGTCTTGGAGACAGTGACACTAGTGGTGGGATGGCGGCGCTGGTGGTGGGCTGGTAGGGGGACGTCCCCCCCAAGTCCCCAAGTCTTCGAGACGTCCCCCTCTAGGAAACGCGGGTTTTTTTGGGGGGGACGCGTCCCCGTGGAACACTGCAATCAAATGAAAAAGATACTTACTATTGCCACATTTAAAATCTCACAAAACTCACCATTGTCAAATAGATTTTTTTTCTCCCCTCTGAGAAGGAATAAGATTCTTTTGTTAGATCTGATTCTTTTTGTTCAATTTCTTCTTGTTGCATTGAAGTTTGGTTTTCCAATTTATCCATTGCTCTTTTTATAGCTTGGATTTCTTCTTTATAGCCTTCTATTTCTTTAACTCTTTTCCCCCTCTCTGCAATTATGTATTGTTCTGATTTTGAAGAAATTATGTGTTGTTCTGATTTTGAAGAGAAATCCAATTCTTCTGTTTGAACTAAATTCTTTTCTAGTTGCTCAATTTTGCTTTCTAGTGCCTCAATATCAATAACTGAGTTTTTAATAATTCATAATATCATTATTGAATTAAAGATATTATATTTTGTAGAAGCTGAAAAAGCTTCAACAGGGAGAAAAAACAGAAAGAAAAGCAAGATTAGTAGACAAAGAGAAGTGCTGTCAGGGATAGGCAGCAGCAAACTGAAACAACCCAGAAAAAAACCAAACAACCAAAACGACAGTCACCGGAATGACAAAGACAGTACACCAGAAAATGATGTAAAAAGCAGGAAGAAGGAAGAATACAGTGGATAGGAAAAAAATCCACAGAAGATAAGTGGACGAGAGCATCATGAATGATTGATTACAAAGAGGTTATAAGACAACAAGTTAGAACCCCCAAGTGTTTAGTGATTTCCCATCTATCAGCAGCCAAATGTAAACCTGCCTTTAAAAGAATATCAGCCTCCATATTGTATTCCCTGTAAACATGTGTGAAGGATATGATCATCCCAGATACATTATAAACCACCTCAAATTAGAATTTCACATGATCATTATTAAAAAAAATGATATGAAACTAGCTACTACCACAAAATGAACATGTGCTATTACAGCATACTCAAAACCCCATGTAATTACCATTTACAGATTTTCTAGACAAGCGAAATCATTAATGCAATACCATGCATTTATCATAACCACTTCACCTCCATCTGATCAATTTTTCTAATTATATAATGATCAAAACACAAAGTATCAAAATGTCATATCAAATCAAGATTCATATTTATCCATCTATACTAATAAAAAATATGGCATCAACATCAAGCATCAAGTTTCAATCAAAGTAAAAGCTAAATGAATCAATTTGATAACAAAAATAGAATCATTCATGTTACTAAAAACCCATTTTCCTATATCTTTTTGGGTCCCTGGGAGTAGTAGTCAAGAAGTTTGATGCTTATATTAGTATCAAATTCAATATACTCATATAGTGCCCTCGTGATCATTATCAAAAAAGGGTTGGCAATGTCTATCTGTAACAGGAAAGTAGTGAAGGGTCTTTATTTTTTAAAGACAGGGGAGTTGTTAGACAGAACAACTTACCAACTGCTTAATTAGAGCATTTTAAGTAGTCAACTTGTTTCTGAATTGAAATTAGTCATTACCTACAGGTCAAATGTGCACCTAATGTGCCGCCTCCTTACATCTCCTCTATAAAAAACTGCATCAAATGCATTACTTCACATTCTTTAATTTTTTTATCTCAGCTTCAAATCTAGAAAGGAATTAGATTGGTTAATCAATATGGAGATAGCATTCTTTGTGATTTCATGCCTGCTGCTGTTTACATATCATCACCATCAATTCTGTTCAGAAGCAGCAACATCTAATCTGGGTCGGTACAAGTTTTCAAACTTTTGTCTAGAATCAATTTTTTTTTGGAGAGAGTTTCATATAAAGTTGTTTCTTAGCCCAGGGATAGTTTCTGACATTGATATCTAATGCTTTGTGCTTCATGTTTGCAGAATACCCATATCCATTTATGACAGCAGATGCTGAAAAGGCAGCTGCAAGGGCATATGATTACATTGTGGTTGGAGGGGGTGCAGCAGGGTGTCCCCTGGCAGCAACACTGTCACAGCACTACTCTGTTTTGTTATTGGAGAGGGGAGACTCTCCTTATGGAAATCCTGATGTTGAGGACTTCAAAGGCTTTTTCAAGCTTTTTGGGGATCCCAAAAATTATCCCTCTATAGCAGAGGGGTTTGTCTCGGAAGATGGAGTCCAGTTAGCAAGGGCCAGAGTTCTAGGCGGTGGAACAGCTATCAATGCTGGCTTCTACAGCAGGGCGAGCTCTGAATATATTCAGAAAATGAAGTGGGATGAGAAACTTGTGAATGAATCGTATGAATGGGTGGAGAAGTTGAATGTCTTCAAACCAGACAAGCTTTTTCCTTGGAGTTCTGCTTTCAAGGATGGGCTTCTTGAAGCTGGAGTTCTTCCTTACAATGGATATTCTTTGGATAATTTGGAGGGCACTAAGATTGGTGCTTCAATTTTTGACAAGAATGGAAAGAGACATACAGCCGCAGATCTCCTCCAGTATGCAAATCCAGAAAATATTGTAGTTCTTCTGAATGCTACTGTCTGTAGAATCCTCTTCAATTTGGCATCAGGTACATATACATCTTTGACTTTCAAAATTCCCCTGTTTTCAAACTACTTTGACCTATATAGTATTCTACATATATTTAGATTAATGTTCTTAAAGAGAAGATAAAACCACATGTTATAGTGTAATCTTTCATCTCCACATATTCATATGTGTGTATGTGTATAACATTGTCGAGAATCTATATTGCAGGGAAGCTTAAGGCTAGTGGAGTGGAGTTCATTAGTAGCAGTGACGGTGTGCATTATCAAGTATCACTTAATCAATTGTCAACTAAAAGTGAGGTGATTTTGTCAGCGGGAAGTATAGGTAGCCCTCAAATTCTCCTCTTAAGTGGAATTGGCCCGACACGACAACTTAAAAAACTGAATATTACTGTTCTTTTAGATTTACCTTCAGTAGGGAAAAAGGTTCAAGACAATCCTAGTACAAAATTCATAGTACTATCTCCAAAACCACTTGAATTTTCTTATGTACAAGTAGTGGGCATTCTAGACAATTCACAACTCTACATCCAATCCTCTAGCTTTCTCCAACAAAATAATGCCACAAATATACAATATTTAGGTCTTGTTGCAAGTAAGGTGGCATTTCCGTTATCAAGGGGTGAGCTTTGGCTTAAAAGCACAAATCCTCAAGATAACCCCTATGTTCATTACAATTACTATTCAAACCCTTTTGATTTACAAAAATGTATATTTTGTGTAAAAGTAATGGTTAATTTGAGTATGACATCTTCTATTCAAGAGTTTGCATTTATTGATAATAAAAATTCTAAAACCCTCCGATTCCTTGGGTTGCCATTACCAAAGAATCAAACAAATGATGATGTCTTGGCCAAGTTTTGCAAAGATACACTAGCAACATATTACCATTATCATGGAGGTTGTCAAGTTGGTTTGGTGGTTGACAAAAGGTATCGAGTGAAAGGTATTGATAATCTTAGGGTTGTGGATAATTCAATTTATAAGGATTCCCCTGGGACCAATCCACAAGCCACTACTATGATGCTTGGAAGGTAATTATTTTTATTAATAGTTATTCTACATTATTTACCTTTCATGGCTTTCAAGTTATAACATTAACAAAATATTTTGATTATGGAACATGTGCAGGTATATAGCAATTCATATCCTTCAAGAACGTATGAACTCTTGAAATTATTCCAAGATCATTTACAGATTTAATGTATTTCCTTTTAGTGGATCATATAATTGAATGCATGCCATTTATAATAATGTAATTGACAACACATATAATTGTCAATTCCATCTTATCTCTTCTTTCACATAAATATAAATATATTTCAAGATAATACATGTAATAAAATAACTAAATAAATAAAATTTTAACTTTTTATTAAGCCTCACTTGCTATTCAAATTTAATTGATGCTATAAAAAACAATACTTGCTCCAATGTTTTATAACTAAAAAACTACATACGTTTTTTTTATAAATTATGATTATATGATGGTGCAAATGGGGAAGTGTTTAATTTTGTAGTTATTTCCTTTTTGGATCACACAATAATTAGTTTCCTCATTTTATTGTTTTGTTTATCTTGTGGGGTGAGATCGTCATTCAATCTTTTTTATTATTATAAATTATATTTATTTTTCTTAATAATAATATATATAGGTCTATTTCATAAAGAAACAATTCATTAATTGATATTAAATAAATTGACAAACTTTTGTAACTCATTTGGAGCATGATATACAATGTTTACCTTGGATACCATTGATTGTCTCATTTTTCCTTCTTGTTCTTGCAGCATCGTGTATTGCCAGGTGATTGATCAAGTTATTTGTGAGATCTTTTTATTTCCCTGTAGCTTTGTCTCACGTATTATGCCTTTTCTGCAAAAGTATGGTTATGCAGGTTGTAAATTGTGTTTTAAAGTTGTATATGACCCTTTTGATTTGTGAAAATTACCTTTCCTTCTTAAAAGCATATGCAAGTCAACCTTTTTACAAAATATTCATGCATAAACTTACGGTAACATGTTGTGCAGTTCAATGTCAGTCATCCTTATTCAAGTGTATGCCAGTATGAATGTTCATAGCTCTTATTACATTTAGGTGTATCACCATAGAAATAATGTTCTCATTAGTTTTAATTTTTAAGCATTCTCCTTCTACCCTTTTCCTTTACAGAATCAGTAGTTTAGGTGACACCATAGGAAGCCGGCCTTCTTCGGAGGTTGACCTTTGTTTACAAGAAACCCACAACTTTAGAGGTCTTCCCATGTTACACTGAGGTGTTGAACATCAGGTTCAACAGGGTGCAAATTTTAGGGGGTAACAGTTTTGGCATGCCCAGTGGGACTATTCGAATCAAAACAGTTTAAAGAGTACATATTACTGCTGGTTTTTGATATGCAGCCAGTAAGTTTCAAGCCTTTCAGACTGATAACATTAGCATATCATGTCGACTCTGAGCTGGGAAGTAGCAGAAAAGCCAGTGCACTAATAAGAAATTCATCATACTGAGAGATTTGGTGTCTACCTTAGTATCATTCAGCCTTTGGAGGCAGTTTGAACAACACTTGGCGACTCTGAGCTCAAATCTTCTAGTTTCACAGGCACAAGTGTTGGTATGTCTCAAAAGAATCTGTTAGTTCTGAGTTTCCAGCTCTTTGAATGAAAAGATGTCAAATATTCATGAAAATGCTTACTATTACCCTCCACATCATGAGTATGTTGCTCCTACACCTTATCAATCACATTCAACCAACCATAATGTTGGTTTCAACCCAATTTCCCTTGCAGCAATAACTAATCAGCATTTTCATCATGTTTCCCACCCTCTCACTCCAGTTCAACCTTTGTTTTAATCAATATTTGATCAAAATCAACCCCAAGAGGAGGTTTCTGATGTTAACCATTATGATTATTTATCTAATCAGCCTCAAAAACATCCATACCAGAACATATTGGACCTGCTCTAATAGATTGACCATACGTTGTGGGATCTAAGTCAAGGTCTTCACAATATGGAGATTAATGATATTAGTAAGGTGCTTGCATGCCTATCTAAGATGTTGGTTGATATCAAGGTGCAGAAAGGTATCATTATGCAACAACAAGAAATGGTTGAACAAGTCTACTTTTATGATAAAAAAAAAGTGGCAAAAAGAATCCAGTTTGAGGGAGACCTTAAACAGGAGATAGCTGCTAAGGAAGGACAAATGAAGTTGTCTGCTCAGGTGCAAAATACTCAAGCTTACTCAGATTATCAACACCAACTAATGGAGGAGTTCCAAAAGAGCCAAAAGAGGCAACTTGAGGGGAATTTCAAAGAGCAGAGTGTTGCAGCTAAAGAGGAGCAGACCCTTGATCAAACTAACTCAAGCTTACTCACCATGGAAGAGGCTAGAACTCCAAACCTATTGCAAATGGCTTTGGAGGAGTATCAAATAACACAAACAAAAGCTCTCCAAGATGGTGTAACTGTTTCAGAACAACAAGAAAGTATTGGTGAGTTGCTAATTGGTGGCAACCAGCAAGACAATGGAGGCTTAATTCAGGAAGAAAAGCCTGAAATTGAACCTGATTCTATCCTCCAAGGTGAGAGTTTTGATGTTTTTGAGCGTGTTCTGGATGAGGAAGCCAATGCTGAGATTTTTGAAGAGTTGTGCACATGTATTATTGAACAGTTTTGTTCAACATTGGATGACAAAGAATCAAAAGAAGTTGAGGGTTATGATGATCTTGAGCAGCAACTTGTAGAGGTGTTGAAACTACAGGAGGAGCCTCATGAACCTATTTTATAAGATTATATCTGGTTAGAGGAACTTCCATTCTATTGTGCAAAAGAACTTGAGATTTCGTCACCACTAGAATTGTTGCCTTCCTTTATTGAGGAAAACAAGCCTGAATCAGAATGTAATTCTTCTAGTAATGATAAGAATTATAAGTAGCTTCCATCCTGGTGTATAAAGGAGCCAGGAGCTGATCTATTGATTGAAGGTGTGTTGGAGGAATCTATTTCATTGTTCTCCATTGAAGAAATGAGTGTTCATTTGGGAAAACATGAACATACTGAGGAGGTTTCCATTTTTCCACCAAGTCAGCCACAGGGATTAGGTTTTTCCAGCCAGCAAGGCTATTAAACAACAGTGAATGGGCAAGAGACCAACAAGGAGAGCTCAATTTTTGTCTTTACAAGGGGCTGTCCGATCAGAGATTTAGCCTAGATGGAGTTTAATAAAGCGCCAATGGTTAATCAAGTATTCACACATGGAGCCACAACTGAAAGTGGCATAAAGGATGTACTTGCAATTGAAAAAGAGCGTGTTCAATTTACTTATCCTCCTTTGAATACAAATGCATATGATCAGTTTAAGGAGGTAAGTGAACTTGTTACCCTCTTTCATGAGGCAGTGCATTACAATTTTAAACATTTTTCAGTGTACCATCTTTATTTAGCCGCCATTAAGCTTGAGAGTCATTGCATATTGAGGAGAAAGGGCAGCTATTTCAACCATCTTGTGAATGGTTTTGTTTGACCAATTTCTTACTGGTTAGTGTAGGGTAGGTTTAGATACAGTTTACATTCCCTAAGTGCTGTCCCAGCACAGTAAATAGTTTTATTTTAGTTTTTCCTGTTTCAATAAATTTCCAGGGACTTGTCCTGTTCTATAAGTCTCAGGTGAATACAACCATGTACAAAATTTCCCTAGGTCAACCTCTGAGTTATCAAGTGACTCCATGCCCAATGGACAAGTCTAGGCTACTGGTTTTCATGTTTAGCAGACAAACATCCAACTGAGGTTGCCAGAAATGTTACCCAATTTTCACCTACAGGCTCAATAAGGGGAAATTATGTTTTAATTTCGGCACGTGGATTAAATGTGGCTCCCATAAGGGTTGAGCTCAGTGTGTAGGTGTTCAGTTTTCATTAGGAAGGTCTTCTTCTGATGCTATTTCACAAGGGAGTCTATTGGAAAGCCTGACTCAGTCAGATTTGGCATGAAACTCCTAAGGAAGAAAGTCACTGAGACCAGTTGGATGTCTTGCTGACTGGTAGTATGGTTCTATTCATTTGAAATACATCGGTCGCCCAGACATTTCAGTTGCCAGGAGTTTTTATGTATCTCTCCGCTTGGAAAGAATTCACGTCGACCCTTGTGCACAAGGCTAGCATTGCCGAAAGCAAGGGTGTCTTCGGTGTAAGGTCTCACCGACACATGGGAGTCTCGCCGAAACGACCGACGTCGAGGTAAGGTCTGGATGACTGCTGAGTCTCGGCGAAAGGTGACGCCTTCGGCATAAGTGATTGCCTTCGGCATGATGTCTGGCCGATAGGGTAAAGTCTTCTCGACTGATATGAGCTCTCGCTGAAACAAGGTGGCTTCGATGAAAGGTCTTGCCGACCCGATAATATCTTGGTGAAAGGTTATGCCTTCGACATAAGGTCTGGCTAAAGAGGTGAGGTCTCGGTGAAAAGAGGTGCCATCGGCAAGATGTCTTGCCGATGGTTGTTAGTCACGCTGAGGGATTCTCCCTTCGGCGTAGTGTTTTGAGCTCAGCGAAAGGTCTTGCTAACCAAGTAGGGTCTTTCCAAAATGAAATGAGCTCGGGGAGAATGGAAGAGCTCAACATGATATCTCGCCGATTGGTGGTACTCTCGCCGACATGTTTTGTGCCTTCGGTGTAATGTGTTGAGCTCGATATGATGTCCTGCCAAGTGCGATTGTCTCGGCGATGAAAGGGAATATCACTATAACTTTGGTTGTTCGATGTGATGTCTGGCCGACCTGATGATGTCTCGCCGAAGGATGAAGGGCTCGATATGAGGTCATGCCGAGAGAATAGAGTCTCGACGATAGATGTGTGGTTGTGGTAGGACTCATCGTCGAGAGTTTGCATTTGACAAGAAGTCTTGCCGACAATGGGAAGTCTTGCCGATAGCGATGGATTTGCCAATGAAAAGAGATATTGGTGTGACCAATGGGAACTCGCTATGACCACTGATCGATAACGATTGTCTTGCCGATGGTTTTCTGTGATATCGATATAACTTTTGCATTCGATATGAAGTCTTGCCGACAGTAGTAAGCTATGCCAATCACTGCTATAGAACATAATCGCATTGGGGAGACACGACTAGTGTCTCACCGACATGCAATTCTGTTTGAATGACCTTTGACCCCTTGGGAATCCTACATGGAGCGTGTTCAACCAATCAGAGGGATCTAAAGGCGAACTAGTGGCAGTTTGACTGATTGACTACCCTTGTGAAGAAGATCAACAAAATGTGCACAACATGGGTCGACTCGGTGAAGCAATGGTGTTTGGATCTAACAGGGGGAGGTTGGATGCTGCTTCTCAAAGATGGTTAACTTGCAGAAAGATCTTGAGCACAAGAAAGTCGAAAGGAAGAAAAGGCCATGAGTCTCAATGACAGCTGGGATCTCTGCTGGTAGAAGGTAGATCGATATTAATGGCTACACTTGGAAACATTCAAAGCAGTTCTGGCGAGTTTTGAGGGCGGACACGAGGGCTGCAATTTAATGCGATTGTTGCAAAAGATCTGAAGGCCATTCCTGGAGTGATCCTTCACCGACATGGACACGGGGAATGCATATTGAATGCAACATTAACTTCATTCCAAAAGATTTGAGGGGCCGATGTGTTTAGGAGGCCGACACTTTGAATTTTTGTTGTATATATGGCATTTTTTGCCTCTTTGTAAAAGAGTTCTGCTTATGCTTTTCGAAAGTTTGTGACTTTTACAGTCCTTTCTCAGATTAGCAAACTTTTGTAACTCATTTGGAGCATGATATACAACGTTTACCTTGGATACCATTAATTGTCTCATTTTGCCTTCTTGTTCTTGCAACATCATGTATTGTCAGGTGATTGATCAAGTTATTTGTGAGATATTTTTATTTCCCTATAGCTTTGTCTCACGTATTATGCCTTTTCTGCAAAAGTATGGTTATGCAGGTTGTAAATTGTGTTTTAAAGTTGTATATGACCCTTTTGATTTGTGAAAATTACCTTTCCTTCTTAAAAGCATATGCAAGTCAACCTTTTTATAAAATATTCATGCATAAACTTACGGTAACACGTTGTGCAGTTCAATGTCAGTCATCCTTATTCAAGTGTATGCCAGTCTGAATGTTCATAGCTCTTATTACATTTAGGTGTATCACCATAGAAATAATGTTCTCATTAGTTTTAATTTTTAAGCATTCCCCTTCTACCCTTTTCCTTTATAGAATCAGTAGTTTAGGTGGCACCATAGGAAGCCGGCCTTCTTCGGAGGTTGACCTCTATTTACAAGAAACCCACAACTTTAGAGGTCTTCCCATGTTAGACTGAGGTGTTGAACATCAGGTTCAATAGGGTGCAAATTTTAGGGGATAACAATCAGAGAAGCTAATAATATGTTTTTTTCACTAGTATCTTCTTTCTAAGATACTCTCATGAAGATCTCCTCCTTAGCATTAGCAATTACTACATGTATAGTAGCTTGAACACCCATTAGATACTTCTCTTCCACAATTGGATCATCCTTCTTAGGAGACTTCCCTAGGTTGAAGTAATTTGTTCTCTTGCCTCTTGCTGAATCTCCCACCATGATGCCACACAATAATTTTGTAATAAATTACATAAAATATTTAATCAATTAAAAAAAACGTAACTACGAAGGCCTAGATCTCACTTCTCAAAAGAATTCTCCAAGAGATTTGTTGATTTGTAACCTTGGGAATGAATTTAGTGGATTCCCTAATTCTATAATAAATCCTTGAATTATACTCCAAATGACCTTAAATATGGAATGTATCTTTAATATGACCTTACAAACCTCTAAAAATTAAGAAAAAAATCACCAAATTGAGAGAAATGTGCTTCACAAATTTCCCTCCAAAATAAAAAAATGCCTTGTTTCATGCCTTTTGATTGCTAAGGATCATATTTTTTAATACCACTTGTAATGGAACAACTTATACAATAAAAGAATATAATACAAAATATGTTGTATATATTTGATAATATACCACTTTGAAGGGCAACCTCCTAAATCACTTTGAGGGGGGTGCCTCCAATAGTCTTCAAGAAGAACACATACATAATAGATGATAATAACTAACCTCTACCTCATATATATATATATATATATATATATATATATATACTTATGACTTGAATTCTGTCCAAGCTAACTTAACTACTTATATAAGATTATATTATTGATTATTTAACTTAATTAAAAGTTAAGGTAGCCACAAGATAACCATAGATAATCCTATACACATTAAGATTAAGAGCATACCAAACATTGTGTTGATAAACTATAATATTAAATTAAAAAAATTGTGAAGTGAAAAGATCAAGAGTTAAATTAATAAAAAATATAGAAGAAAGATAGAAAACTTGAGATTGATAAAAATTGATAAAACTAAATAAGAAAATGAAAAGAAAGATTTCCATGGAAGAAGAAATCAAGAAATAACATAATTAAACTATTAGAGAAAGATACAATAGATTGGGTAAGAAAAGTTCAAATGAATACAATATTGATATAGGAGAATAGAGACAAAAAGATGATGTAAAAGATCAAAAAGAAAAAAGAACACAGATGTTAGTATAAGAGAAACATACAAGGAAGAAATAAATATTGATAGGAGGAAAAGTGGTTAGAAAACAAAAGATGTATATGCGAAAGGTGAATAGAAATTGATAGAAAGTAACAAATTGAAAATTTAAAAAATGAGAATCATCAAGAAAAAAAGGTTAGATAGCATAACAAACATGAAAAATGACAAAGGGAGGGAAGGAGAAAGCTGAAAATGAAAATGAAAAATGAGAGAAGAGTGCAAAAGAGACAAAGAGAGAAGTTACAAAAGCTAAGGCATGACAAAAAAAACAAAAAGGGGATTTAAAGAGGAGGGGAGAGGGGGAGTGGGGAAGGAGGAGAAAGAGCAAGAAAGGAAACCAAGGAGAGAGAATACAAGTTAAAGAGGACTGGTAAGGAAGAAAAGTGATCAAGAAAGAGGGATTTTAAAATCATAATATATATAATAATGATTATATTAATTAGAAATATTATCTTTTCATAGTCCATTGTAATTAGATTTGAATGCTTTTGAGAAAAAATATGTGAGATTTTTTTTGTTAAAAATTCTTACATAATTTTTTCAAAAACATTCTAATTTGATCATATTAAGATACATAATATTTTTTATACAAATGGTAACATTATTCAACTTTAATATCTACAATAAGATTATATTAATCCCAATTTGAGATTAAAACTATTTTAATAACAATTTTTTTGTGGTGGTGAATTTGCCTGAATTGCTGGTGGTGAATTTTACTTCTGAATTTTCCCGCGGTGAATTGTTCGCGGTGAATTGCTGGTGGTGAATTTTACTTGTGGTGAATTTTAATGGTGGTGAATTTTACTTATATAATAATAAATTTTTAATGTCTATAATTTGGTTATTATTTTTATTCTTTGAACAATAATTTGATATATTTTAATTAATTTTTAATTTTCATACAAGAAATGACTTCAATAGTATTATTTAACAAAATATATTTTTAAAGTTTTTTTTTTCTTTTTGTTCTCTCCCTCAATCTCTTATTTATATTTCCCTCTTCTTTCTCTCTATATAAAAGACCTATTTCACTTTTCAATACTAATGAGTTTTGTTTTTCACCAATCAAAAATAATAATTTTTTAGGAAAAGTGAAAATGAACTATTATTTTGTCTAGTTTTGACAACTAAGAACTATTATTTTGGCTACATTCGAGAACTAAGAACTAAAAACTATTATTTTGGCTACATTCAACCATTGTTTATATAATTTTCGTCATTATTGCACAAAACTATTATATAAATTTTATGTTTAATTAATAATTATTTAATTCTTTCTTATACTTATACTATATAATCATTTCATTTTATTTAAACTTTATTTAATATAAAATAATTAAAAAAAATCTTTTTAAAATTTATATTATATAATCAATAAATATTATTTAATATAATATAATATATTTATAGTGTATTATACATATTATTATGTAACATAATTATTAGATAAATTTTATATTTATATAATTATCATTTTTTTCTTTTAATTATATTATACTATCGTTTGAGTTTTCTTTATATTTATAATATCTTTATAATACCTTTTATTCTATTAATATAGACATGCATTATCATACAATTTACATTATAATGTTAATTATTTATATAATTTTAATAAAATTAATGTTACATTTTAAAATATTATGTTAATACTATAATTAAAAAATAATAATAATATTTAGTTTTATTCACATTAACAAAACTTACATTTATTTTTATTAAATTTTAAATACTATAATTAAACTACTATAAAGGCAAGTACTAGCCACTGCTTGGCACTTGTTCTAATAATGAATCATAGAACATGAACCAAAAAACATTGTTTAAGCAAATTTCTACCAAAAATGCTCTTAAAATATAAAAATAATGACATACACAATATTTTTTGTGGATAGAACCCACATTTATCTATGCTTCAAATTTATATGAAAAAAAGATACTTACAAAATCTCAGAAACTCACCATTGTCAAATAGATATTTTTTTCTGGGAAAATAATTCATAATATTATTATTGAATTAAAGATATTACATTTTGTAGAAGCTGAAAAAGCTTTAACAGGAAGAAAAAACACAAAGAAAGCAAGATTAGTAGACAAAGAGAAGTGCTGTCAGGAATAGGCAGCAGCAAACTGAAACAACCCAGAAAAAAACCAAACAACGGAAAGGACAGTCACCAGAATAACAAAGACAGTACACCAGAAAATGATGTAAGAAAGCAGGAAGCAGGAAGAATACAGTGGACAGGAAAAAAATCCACAAAAGATAAGTGGACAAGAGCATCATGGATGATTGATTACAGAGAGGTTATAAGACAACAAGTTAGAACCTCTAAGTGTTCAGTGATTTCCCATCTATCAGCAGCCAAATGTAAACCTGCCTTTAAAAGAGTATCGGCCTCCATATTGTATTCCCTGTAAACATGTGTGAAGGATATGATCATCCAAGATACATTATAAACCACCTCAAATTAGAATTTCACATGATCATTATTAAAAAAATGATATGAAACTAGCTACTACCACAAAATGAACATGTGCTATTACAGCATACTCAAAACCCCATGTAATTACCATTTACAGATTTTCTAGACAAGCGAAATCATTAATGCAATACTATGTATTGATCATAACCACTTCACCTCCATCTGATCAATTTTTCTAATTATATAATGATCAAAACACAAAGTATCAAAATGTCATATCAAATCAAGATTCATACTTATCCATCTATACTAATAAAAAATATGGCATCAACATCAAGCATCAAGTTTGAATCAAAGTAAAAGCCAAATGAATGTATTTGATAACAAAAATAGAATCATTCATGGAAATTAAAAACCCATTTTCCTCTATCTTTTTGGGTCCATGGGAGTAGTAGTCAAGAAGTTTGATGCTTATATTAGTATCAAATTCAATACTCATATAGTGCACTCGTGATCATTATCAAAAAAGGGTTGGCAATGTCTATCTGTAACAGGAAATTAATGAAGGGTTTTTATTTTTAAAGACAGCGGAGTTGTTAGACAGAACAACTTACCAACTGCTTATTTAAAGCATTTTAAGTAGTCAACTTGTTTCTGAATTGAAATTAGTCATTACCTACAGGTCAAATGTGCACCTAATCTGCATCCTCCTTACATCTCCTCTATAAAAAACTGCATCAAATGCATTACTTCACATTCTTTAATTTTTTATCTCAGCTTCAAATCTAGAGAGGAATTAGATTGGTTAATCAGTATGGAGATAGCATTCTTTGTGATTTCATTCCTGCTGCTGTTTACAAATCATCACCATCAATTCTGTTCAGAAGCAGCAACATCTAATCTGGGTCAGTACAAACTTTCAAACTTTTGTCTGGAATCAATTTTTTTTTGAGAGAGGTTCATATAAAGTTGTTTCTTAGCCCAGGGATAGTCTCTGACATTGGTATCTAATGCTTTGTGCTTGATGTTTGCAGAATACCCATATCCATTTATGACAGCAGATGCTGAAAAGGCAGCTGCAAGGGCATATGATAACATTGTGGTTGGAGGAGGTGCAGCAGGGTGTCCCCTGGCAGCAACACTGTCACAGCACTACTCTGTTTTGTTATTGGAGAGGGGAGACTCTCCTTATGGAAATCCTGATGTTGAGGACTTCAAAGGCTTTTTCAAGCTTTTTGGGGATCCCAAAAATTATCCCTCTGTAGCAGAGGGGTTTGTCTCAGCAGATGGAGTCCAGTTAGCAAGGGCCAGAGTTCTAGGCGGTGGAACAGCTATCAATGCTGGCTTCTACAGCAGGGCGAGCTCTGAATATATTCAGAAAATGAAGTGGGATGAGAAACTTGTGAATGAATCGTATGAATGGGTAGAGAAGTTGAATGTCTTCAAACCAGACAAGCTTTTTCCTTGGAGTTCTGCTTTCAAGGATGGGCTTCTTGAAGCTGGAGTTCTTCCTTACAATGGATATTCTTTGGATAATTTGGAGGGCACTAAGATTGGTGCTTCAATTTTTGACAAGAATGGAAAGAGACATACAGCCGCAGATCTTCTCCAGTATGCAAATCCAGAAAATATTGTAGTTCTTCTGAATGCTACTGCCAGCAGAATCCTCTTCAATTTGGCATCAGGTACATATACATCTTTGACTTTCAAAATTCCCCTGTTTTCAAACTACTTTGACCTATACAGTATTCTGTAACATATATTTAGATTAATGTTTCTTTATCTTTTTATAAAATATTAAGGAAAGAGAAGATAAAACCATATGTCATAGTGTAATCTTTCATCTTCATATATTTATATTTGTGTGTAACATTGTCGTGAATCTATATTGCAGGAAAGCTTAAGGCTAGTGGAGTGGAGTTCATGAGTAGTAGTGATGGTATGCATTACCAAGTATCACTTGATCAATTGTCAACTAATAGTGAGGTGATTTTGTCAGCGGGAAGTATAGGTAGCCCTCAAATTCTCCTCTTAAGTGGAATTGGCCCGACACGACAACTTAAAAAACTGAATATTACTGTTCTTTTAGATTTACCTTTAGTAGGGAAAAAGGTTCAAGACAATCCTAGTAAAAAATTCATAGTACTATCTCCAAAACCACTTGAATTTTCTTATGTACAAGTAGTGGGCATTCTAGACAATTCACAACTCTACATCCAATCCTCTAGCTTTCTCCAACAAAATAATGCCACAAATATACAATATTTAGGTCTTGTTGCAAGTAAGGTGGCATTTCCGTTATCAAGGGGTAAGCTTTGGCTTAAAAGCACAAATCCTCAAGATAACCCCTATGTTCATTACAATTACTATTCAAACCCTTTTGATTTACAAAAATGTATGTTTTGTGTAAAAGTAATGGTTAATTTGAGTATGGCTTCTTCTATTCAAGAGTTTGCATTTATTGATAATAAAAATTCTAAAACCCTTCGATTCCTTGGGTTGCCATTACCAAAGAATCAAACAAATGATGATGCCTTGGCCAAGTTCTGCAAAGATACACTAACAACATATTACCATTATCATGGAGGTTGTCAAGTTGGTTTGGTGGTTGACAAAAGGTATCGAGTGAAAGGTATTGATAATCTTAGGGTTGTGGATAATTCAATTTATAAGGATTCCCCTGGGACCAATCCACAAGCCACTACTATGATGCTTGGAAGGTAATTATTTTTATTAATAGTTATTTTTCATTATTTACCTTTCATGGCTTTCAAGTTATAACATTAACAAAATATTTTGATTATGGAACATGTGCAGGTATATGGCAATTCATATCCTTCAAGAACGTATGAATTCTTGAAATTATTCCAAGATCATTTACACATTCAATGTATTTCCTTTTAGTGGATCATATAATTGAATGCATACCATTTATAATAATGTAATTGACAACACATATAATTGTCATTTCCATCTTATCTCTTCTTTCACATAAATATAAATATATTTCAAGATAATACATGTAATAAAATAAAAAAATAAATAAAATTTTAACTTTTGATGAAGTCTCACATAATAGAATACTTGCTATTCAAATTTAATTGATGCTATAAAAAACAATACTTGCTCCAATGTTTTATAATTAAAAAACTACATACTTTTGTTTATAAATTATGATTATATGATGGTGCAAATGGGGAAGTGTTTAATTTTGTAGTTATTTCCTTTTTGGATCACACAATAATTAGTTTCCTCATTTTATTGTTTTGTTTATTTTGTGGGGCGAGATCTAATTTTTTTATTTATTATTATTATAAATTATACTTATTTTTCTTAATAATAATATATATAGGTCTATTTCATAAAGAAACAATTTATTAATTAATATTAAATAAATTGACAAAATTAATATGTGAAAATAATAAAATGATTACAATATCAATTCTAGGTCAAGAAATGTATGCATAACTTATCTAAAATGTAACTGTACATTAATGTAATATGATGAAATTTGCATGCCCATATAATTTCCTATTTAGCTTTGTGTCTCTTTTGGGGCAATATCTTAATACGCTTATATAATGACAAACAACATAATATTGTGTGAATTTAGTCTCATTCTCCTAGCCTTTTTATCCATTTATACACATATCTCTATAAATTTCTTTACCCTATATGTTTATACGCATGCACACCATCTACCTCCATTTAGCTTTTTTCCACCTAGATCTAACAATTACTCCATATCTAGACAAGTTCATTGTTGCAAACTTGTGCCTTTCCTATTTAAAATTCAAATTTTAGATTTTGACAAATTGGATTCCTTCAACATTCTACCTCGAAAGGCTAAACACACTTATGACACAATTTGATGCTATCTACTAGTATTTGAGGATATATGATGCATTCTTTCCGATTATCTCTTATCATCAAGTACAATCAAGTGTTCAACCATTCCAAACACCAATCATACTGACACATTTCTATTTTGTGTACTAAAAAGATTGAAGAAATTGCATCTTAGGTGATTACTCACTATTTTTTATATTATTACATTTCAAGGGTTGATCAAGGGACAAATCCCTTTCAAATTAGTCATATGACAACCTAATGAAGGTATTGATTATTACCACCAACTAAAACTTTAAGAAAGGTAGATTAAAAGATTGTATATCAAGCAAATTTGGAGGGAAAACCCTATCTATTGCCAAGTCAAATTTGAAACATAGGTTTTATAATGGGTAGATTCTAGAAACTCATCCACTTGACATCATTATTTAGTTATTGAGCTAAGTAATACTCTCCATCTTTTTTAATTTCTAAAGCATAAATAACAATTTAACAACTCTCAACTCAACTCAATCACATTTAGTTAGTCTATGCTAATTGTACTTATTTAATTGTATTTATTTAGTTATCCTAGTATAACTCACCAAGAAAACATTAGTTTCCATTTTATGTGGTAAAATTTTTTGATCTCACACATCTCAATATTTTGGTTAGGGTTTTAAATTCCCTTAGGATTTTTAAATTTGCACTTTTTTCTATGTTTACTTCTAATTTTTAGCTTAAGATATCCTTCCTTTTACATTATTGTTGTTCATTGATATATCATTTTCTATTAGGGTTTTTGTTCTTTATTGTGATATATTTCTTATCTACCCTACCCACTAGTTAGCACATTATGGTTTCATTTTTAGATCTAACATACATTATTGTTTCTAATTTTTCAAAAATTTAATTGTTGGAGTAAATAGGTAATCACCTAATAATTAATTAACATTGATTAATTATTGGGTTCCTTTTACTTTAACTACGTAAGCTAACTTAGGAGTGTTATTATTATTAGATTGGTCTATTTATAGGTCAAGTTGTTTCATTGTGTAGCCTTTTTTTTATAAGCATTCATATTGTACTTTTTAATCATTCCAATAATTCACAATACAATTTAGGTTAATCTCAATATCTGATGCTTGTGTGGATCAATTGTCTTTAGATGTGATAAGCATTTTGGTTGCAGGTGATTTCTTGGAGCTGTGGGGTTCACTATCAACTCCCAACATTTTTTTAGGTAAAAGGGGCCTAATAATTAATCATTGATTAATTAATTATTAAATGATTACCTATTTTTAAAGGGGTAAATTCTTTTGACCCAAAGCTATGTACCAATGAGGTCATAAATGGGGCACCTCATCTCCAATATAAACATTCAACAATAACAACCTCGTGGGGTTTGAACCTTGATGGCAAGAACAACAACACCACAACTTAACCATCACATTATGTCACTATTGACATTAGATGATTACCTATTTACTCCAACATTAATTTGGTATTTAATCTTTCTTTTCATATTCTTTTGTTTATGCCTCCTAGGAGTTCTTACCTAAACCCTGACATGACTCAAATTAATAAAACATGTCTAATGAAATGCTTATAATGAAAATAACAATGATTATGATCATGATTCTCATGTAGAGGCTCAAGATTTTACAAATTATTTGGATAAGTTGGCTAATGGGAAAAGTATTACACAACTTCTAGACTCTTGATTTTATGTCAAAATAATTGTAATTATGAAATTAAGGAATTTGAAAAATGTGAAATTTTAACAAATTTTTTGTTCAAATTAGAATAATTTTTTTATTATAAATTAGGCTTGTCTATTTTTTAATATAAATTACACTTCTCTAAATTTTTAATGTATGGTGTGCAATCAAGTTGGTTGAATGCTCACAAAGAAATATGATCAAATTAGTGATTGTCTATTTGTGTTGGTACTATAAAGAATGTGTTTTACCAATGTTTTTACCTTTGTGGATGTGGGAATGACAATATTCATGCAATGATTGTAATGTTTGATTTCTATTGTTGTTTTATCTTGACTCCCAAAATTAGCTTTTTTGGAGAAAATCTCTTTAATAAGATTATGTTATTGTAATGGTTGTTGGATGAGTAAGCATATGATAACAAAATTATCTTGATCTTCTATCATAATTGATTGTCATATTGATATCACCTATCTTGGTTACCATTAAGGTGACATGATTAGTTGGAGTAGGAGAAATTGAGCATCCTCATTATGGATGCATCTTAGCACTACCTTATACTCCATGTCCAACACATTTGAAGATCACCATCCTCTTAAGATAGTTTGAAATGAGGATTCATTTTATTCTTCTTACTAAAGGATCTCCATCACATAAGCTCTAGTTCTCTTATTATTATAAAGTCCATGAGATGTGTTTCAAATTTTAGATCACCCTCCATCACTAGAGCTAGGAGAGTCTCTAATTTGAAGTCTTGGGAAAATATATATTAGTGTGTGCACTATTCCACCTAATGCAACAATGTGATTTGTGGTTACTATGGTTCTAGTCGTTCATTGTTAGGTAGTTGGTATAGAGGTAAACTTGTAATGTCTAAATATTTTTCCTTAAAAATTAATCAAACTTAAATTTGGTGGATAATTTTTTCACATTTTCAAGTGTTACATTTACATGTCACATTGCACTCACATGTACAAAAGATGTCATGTCAATCACAACACTAAAAAAAATCAACAATGCACCAAGAATGGTAGCATAAATTGGAATACTTCACTAATTGTGTGATAAAGTTACCATGATGACTATACGAGAGGATTGATCTTCCTCTATGATGATAAACACACTAGCCCATGAACTCATTCTATGTTGAATAGGTGGAGTAGGATGGGAGTGAAACTTGTCTCAAATCCATTCCAATATGACAAAAACCTCCAAAACATAGGAAAACATATACAAGAGGTGGGTCAACTAGGATGTACAAGGCCTCAATCAATTGGAATGACAACCAATCAATTTAATGCAAAGGTATGCTTCCTAATAAAAATAGGGGATAAATATCTAGATATGACACTTTTCAACAAAGTGAGATTATAGGAAGACTAATAAGACCAAGAGGAAGAAATTTTCTTCAAAAAAGTTCAAGAAATGCTCACTATCTGATGACAAGGATAATAGTGTGTAGGAAAATGATAGTGCACCAAATGGTTTAAAGCATTATAGAAGGACTCTAGCATGAAGTTAGGAACTTAGCACATTGTAATACAATTACAAAACTAAATAGCAACCCCTTTATATTGTGTAGTCTTGTAAAAGTGTATGAATGGAAAATTTAATAGAATAAACTTCTCAGGACCAATTTTCTTACTTTACTAAGGTTTCTCCTACCAAGAACTCAATTTTGGACCAATAAAAAATTCCAAGAATGATTGAATGAGTTCTATGATACTAAGCACAAGGTTTCCAACTTGTCCAACATTCTAATAAACACTCTTGACAAGAGCACACAACAAGGATATGAATCATGACATAGAAAAAAATTCATTTATGAAGAGAGCTAAAGAGGTGGGAAATAACCAAGGACTCACCCAACTCAACTAGTCATATTGATACAAGGCACGACTTTAATGGACATACGAGTTTTTGGAATTTTGAGGCCATATAAGTTAACATGAATCCCAAGGTAGAAGAAGAGGAACATTTAAAGGACTTCTTAGAATGCCTCAACCACCAATAATACACTCCTACTTACATGAACACACACATGCAATTGGGATTATAAATGAACTAGGGGTTCAACAACCTTATTGACACTATTTCCAAGTAATGAAGAAGAAATTAAATTACCTTAATTTAAAAAATCATATGATCTATTTTCTCTTGTTTACATATCCATTTTTCTAAAATATGAAACTAGGTTCTCTAACCATTTTATCCACCACATAACTTAATATGATAAAATCCATATGGGATGATATGAACTTTCAAAAAAACATCATGGAGTGATAAAATAAAGGATAGGATCATCACCACTTATATGGATGTGAAATGTTAGGAAAGAGGATCCCCAACATTAATGGTGGTTTTTCTACTTGTGTATAACTTATGGGGATCTTAATAGGTGTCTTTACCTAAGGGAATTTCATTAGGAAAGAGATCAGAAGGTGTAAAGATTGACTTTCAACCTCAATGGTGAGTCAATCAGACCTGGATCTTAGTCCTTAGGACAATAGGTAAGATATGAAATCAAATTGAAATGATTTGAAGATCACTAAAACTAAATGAACAATAAGACCTAATACATGAAATGCAAATTCCTGAAAGTACAAAAACTAAAATGACAATTTGCAGGCAGATCTGAGAAGGGTCTAGACACATGTAGTTGTCACCAAAATTTGGTTTTGAGACTTGTTGAAGGATGGGTTCACCCCTAGGTGAATTGGTCTTGGTTAGGGCTTTTGAAAATAATTTTAGTAGTCCTCTGATGATGAATTTTTCCTTATGTTTGGAACAAGTCCCACTATCAGAAAGTCAGAAATAAAGGTTGCAACCTAGTTTTTGTGGCTTGACAACAATGATGAAAGCTTATGCAACAATGCAAAATTGCTCCTTTGAGATTTCTTCAATCCTTCTTCAATATGTAATCTACACATACACAAAGAGAAAAAAATATTTTTTTGAATGGGGGTTTGCCTTAGTCAAACCCCAAGATTGGTAATTATACCTTGATAGAAAGGAAATGACAATGAAGAAGGAAATGATGAATGAACAGTTGCTTGCTATAACTCACCAACCCTTCAATGGCTTCCCTTAGAGGACTGAAGACAAACACATCTCTCCAAGGAATATGATATTGCTTTTCTTGATGGATTTAGATACTTGAAATGCTTGGATGCTTTAGGATCAATAATGCATATTAGCCTTCACAAGATGACATGAACACCCATAAGCTTGAACATTCAATGTTAGGACCTTGATTGTTGCAAATAATGACTGATAAATATGCTCTTTAATGATCTTGACAATAATATTTTCTCATAGGATTACTCTCATAAAGTGTGTTAGAATGCTTAGTTTTCGAATGATAAAAAGACTATGTATTTATAGGTGTTTATCTAATTTCCCAAAAATTGGATTCCAAAAGCTGACAATTGCAAATTGAATTTGAATCAATAAATTATTGCCAAAAACATATATAAAAATGGGTCTTGGAACTTAAAGGGGACCCATTCACCCTTGGGTGAATAGATACTGGCCTATAAGTCCAAGACACACATGCTCCAATGCGATTTAATTATTGATTACATTTATTAAATGCTAGTTCTCTCTTCAAAAAAGGGTAAAAATAAGGCTTTGGAATGCATAATTTGGAAAATTAACAGCTTAATTAAGTATAATAAATTAAGTAACCCAAACATAGTGTGAAATTGTAAAGGTATACAATTTCCTACACTACAAGATGGAATGCAATCTAACACAAAAAAATCCATAACCATAAATGCAACATTTCATAATTTTAAGCAAACATGCAAATATATCATGACTTGAACATAATAAATCATGCTAATAGACTTATAGACAAGGTGTGAAAATATCCAAAATGATACCATATACTTATTATAATTGAAGGATCTCAACCCAAACATGGATGCATCATAACCCACAAAATAGGATACATTGATGTACAAGTAGATTCTTATTACAATTTTCTTAAAGACCCAATTTATAATGCTTATAAAATACAACAAGAAGAGAGATATAATAAGTAATATACCACAATATTCCAACACTCTCTCCAATGAGTATCCTTCAAGTTTGACTGGACCTAATGGTGACTTGGTTCCACCTAACTATATGAGATCTTTAGCCTCATTACACTATTCTACGAGATCATTAAATTGGGTACCAATCACACTCAAACAAAAAATACATTGCAAGACTCATGCCAATATAATGCATACAACAACAATGTCGAAACTCATTCTAATCAATACATATTAGATTATATATATCACACACACTAATACAAGCATAAAATAATTCCAAACAAAATTTATGCATAAGGGTTTCTCAAAATTTCAATGCACACAAATTCATATATGTAAAGGGAAACCACAATTCATTCTCAAATGTTTCTACATCATCAATGCATGTAATTCAACACATAAATAAATACTAGTTGACAACATACATGTATGAGGGTACAAAAATCCACTTAAATACATGCAGGGGTCTCAACACATGCTAGATACAAATTATGATGAAAGGATAGTATGAGGGTCCTAAAAGTAAGCTAAGGAGTGAATGCAATAGCACAACAACTATGAACAATCTTGAGTAGGAATTCTTACCTTGCATGAGGTCACTCAAAAATATTCATCAACCTCCAAGAGTTTTCACATGTCCTATACATCCAAGTCCGTCTCCTCATATGGAATTTGATACATGGTGTATTTATCTTATTTTATTACATGTTTTATTTAATACAAACGTGTTTATGCTCTACCACTCCTTTTCTACTATGGATATCAATTTTAAGTTCCCATTAGCCCAGCATTATATTTTTCTTATTGATAGGATTAATTTATGGCTAGTTTCCTTCATTAGTTTATGTTTTTATCATTTCAATCTACCAAGTTTCACAGACATTCCTAAGACTTTATACATCTTTTATACCTTTTATGTACTTTAAACCAAACTTTAGTATGTGGAAATTAAAATATGATATGATGACATATGTATGTGTGAATGTATGAATGTTCATGAAAATCAGTATGATTCTATGTTTAATTGATGATTGTTAATGATGTGTATGCCTTAGGATTAAACTAAGCTCTTGCATCTAGAAGAACTATAACCCACAATAACTAGATTTCTAGCCCCTAGTGTAAGGGACCATAGACAGTTGTAGGGGAAAGGTCAAAATGATTAAACCATGACAATTCCAAAGAAGAACAAAGGCGGCCATTGAATGGTCAACTATGAGTCACCACAAGCACACCGAATAAGATGACGTGAATAAGAAGAATTCTGATTTGAGCAGGTTAACCCATGATGTGACATTCCCCATGAAACATGTCTCTGTGATCCGAGGGACAGTGGGATGTGCAGTAGCTGGGGCAGATATGGACGTGAATGGCGATTTCGACTTTGGGCTGGACGAAAGGACTGGTTTGGGCGTTCGACAGGTCGGGCGAGGCTGGAAGGCGGAAGCGGGCGATGGTTGGTTTCGTGAAATCGGCGTAATGCTGCGAGATAGGCGTTATTTCGATCAGCAGGGTGCGATGATGACATCATCGCTGGTGACGTGGCAGTCGATGTTAATGCGGAAACACATAAGCGGATCGGAGCTAACCGTGGCAGACTTCGGTCGTCTGGACCAATCATTAAAACGTGTCATTAAAATGCGTCCGCGGCATCATAATTCCGGCATCCGTGGCGGTCTAGTTGGCGACCACGGTTAAATACCGGTTGAAACTCACGTCCGGCCGAATTTGGCTAATCGAGTTTGACACCAGCACCACGGTCGGTATGAATATGTCGAGGAGCTTGTCATTACGTCGGGCGTTAGAATTAGAATCAGACACGTGGCATGTTATCCGTCGTCGGTACTGTTCTATCAATCCGGGGTTGTTCGTTTGTTTTAACAAAAGTGGTTAGGGGATTCGACCCCGAGATCCTCTGCCAAACGGCTCGGGCGGGAGCCATTGCACCCGCGCATGGATGCCTATCTATGTATAGCCATCAGTATCTTTTGTTGTTTTAAATTGTTGGTATGGAGGGGCAGAGCGTGGTCGGCGGGGTTGGAACCGCCGACCACCGTTTTAACAAAATATATCTCAACCACTGCGCCACGAAATCGTTCTAAATATATAGTGGCAGAGATTGTTTTTGTTATGAAATTGTTAGCCGAGCCATATCAAAATGGCTTAATAAAGCCAAAACAAACAAGATTTGTAATAACCATCCGAACCAGAAGATTGAAAAGGATAAAATAGACCTGATACGAGCTGATCAGGGAGGATATGCTATTAATTTGATGGTTAAGCCTAATTAGGCAAATTTCTTGTATAAAAAGAGAGAGAAGGCTTTGATTTCACAAGTCCAGGTTGAGATAGCGAGAGAATGCTCGAGAGTTTTTGAAGATGTTTCTGCACATCAGAGTAATGTCATGCTACTGTGCTTGAAGGAGATAGTCTTGAAGCCATTGTAACTGATTTTTGGAGCTAATCGGATCGGTCCTCCATTGGAGAGGGACCCGGAGACGTAGTCCTTAGGGACGAACTCCGTTATCAACTTTGGTTTCATCTCTCTATTCTTCTCTCTTTTCTTTCTCAGTTTATTCTTGGCATTTAATTATTTTATGTTCATTTATTTCATTTGAGCATTTCAATTTGTAATCACTTAAGTTAAGCGTTGTAATAATCGATCTTTTACGTTAAGCATTCTGTAAGCAATAAGTCCTAGATCCTTTAAATAGATCAAGTTGGTATCAGAGCTATGTATGTGGCTTGTATTGCAATTTGAATGCTAACGAGATCCAGGTTGCAACGAGGCGAAGGAGAACTTGAAGAGTACAATCCTGAAATCGGAAGACGAAGAGCTAATCAACCGTCACAGATGGAAGCAAAAGAAGGTGGACAAAGTTCAGAGCTTAGTGACAAGGATTTTCAAAAGTTATTCCTTGACATGAAGGCAATGGTGGACGAACTTTATGCTGAAAAGAAGAAGCACGAAAAGGGAGGTTCTTCAAAGCACAAGAAGCAGGAAGATCAGAAAGACACAGAGGGGAAAGCTCCAAAAACTCCTTCTCCTCCATCTTCTCCCTCTTCTTCTTCTCCCCCTTCTTCTCCTCCTTCTCCTTCTCCTTCTTCTAATGTAAAACCATTTAAGAGCAATTCTAAGCCTGTAATTAAGCTTGATGTAAAATTTGAGTTACCTAAATACTGTGGGGAGTTAAATGCTGAGAAGTTAGACGATTGGGTCCAACAAGTAGAAGTATACTATAGGATACAAGGCCTAGTAGAAGATGCTTCTAGGATTCAATTAGCAACTCTCTGGTTGGGAGGTACAGCTCTCACCTGGTGGGAGAGTAAAACTCGTGAAGAAATTGCTCGCCATGGTCAAGTTAACATGTCTTGGATGGAGTTTGTTGCTGCCCTTAGGAAACAATTCTACCCTTTAGGTTACATGCAACAGTTAACCATGAATTGGCAAACCTTTAGGCAAGGTAAGGGGCAGTCTGTCCAAGAGTATACGCATGAGTTTAGGAAACGGGCCATTGCTCTTAATGTTCCCTTGTATACCCAAGACACATTACTTAAGTATATTGGTGGTTTACATTCTTACCTTAGGCACACTATTTTGATGTTGAGTCCCAACAATCTAGACGAGGTGTCTGTTCAAGCTACTCATTTAGAGTCAAGGGGTAAGAATACTTTTGGTGATAACTTTTCCAAGAAACCATCTAAGTTTGAGGGTAAATAGGAAAAGAAAAGACAAAGATAAAGGCAAAGGGGAAGAAACAACTCGTGCAGAAAGAGATTGGCCTGTCTCCCATTGCAGAAAAGAGGGCACTGATGATTCGAGGAATCTTTGGAAGCTTCATCACAGTTGAGAGTAGAAAAAAGATATTAAGGAGGGCAATAAAGGCAAGAAGACTACTACTGATGGAATTCCATGAATCTTGGATTCGAGACTCAGGAGATGAGAGCGAAGATTGTTATAAAATCAAAAAGGAAAGGTATCTCTCTAGCCGATGAAGTTTTCAATACCGGTCTGAAATTTAAGTAAGAATTTCTCCCTAAGGTTGATAAGCAAAGAAATGGTGTTTCATATTCGTGTTGTAACAAAACATACTAAGATTGATACTCTGTTTGATACGGGTTCACAAGTCAACTTAATATCTGAAGAAGTTGTAAAGAAACTTAATTTGGCTACAACACCTCATCTGAAACCATATCCACTCGGATGGGTTTGCAATGATGCACAATTAAAAGTAACTAAACAATGTAAATTGAGATTTGCTATCACTGCAAACTTTGTAGATGAGGTAGAAGTCGATGTGGTCCCTTTGGATATTTGTGGGCTTGTGTTAGGGAGTCCTTATCTTTATGATAGAAAAGCAATCTTTTATAGGGGGAGAATAAGTATCATCTTTTTAAAGATGGGGTAGAATACATTGTACGGGCACATAAGGTGAAGACTAATCTTACTTTAGTTAATGCTGGTCAAATGAAGAGGTTGGTCAACTCAAGTAAAAACTTTGTATTGATGCTTGTAAAAGCCAAAGAAGATGATAAATCTGAGGCATTCAAGGGGTGTGACCCAAAACATAAAACTAAAATGGTCAAGATTATTTCCGCTTATGATGACATGTTTCAGGAACCGAAGGGGTTGCCACCCAAGAGAGAGATACAGCATGAAATCCAGTTACAGCAGGATGTGCCACTTCCTAATATCGGCATGTACCGTTTATCAGTTATGCAGAATGAGGAAATTAAAAAGCAGGTTCAAGAGTTGGTGGAAAAAGGAGTTATTCATCCTAGTACTTCTCCTTGCGGTTCTCCAATTGTCTTGGTTCCAAAGAAAGATGGAACTTGGAGGATGTGCATCGACTATCATGCCTTGAACAAGATAACGGTAAAGAACAGGTATCCTCTTCCCAGAATAGATGATTTACTTGATCAATTAAAACATGCAGTTTATTTCACTAAGTTAGATTTGAGAAGTGGTTATCATCAGATAAGAATTGCAGAAGATGATATTTGGAAGACTGCATTTAAGACAAAACAGGGACTGTTTGAGTGGTTGGTTATGCCTTTTGGGCTTTGTAATGCACCAACTACCTTTATGAGAGTCATGAATGATGTCTTTCGTCCTTTTATTGATGAGTTTGTCATAGTATATCTAGATGATATCCTTGTATTCAGTCGAACTTGGGAAGATCATTTAAGTCATGTAAAGAAAGTCTTTGATGTATTGAGAAAAGAAAAATTGTATGTAAAAATGTCTAAATGCGAATTTGCTAAGACATCCTTAGTGTACTTAGGCTATGTCGTAGGGAGTGGTCAATTGAAAGTAGACCCTGCGAAGGTCGAAGCTATTGTGAAATGGCCTAAGCCAAGCTCTGATCCACCGAAGGTCAGTTTCCCAAAGTCGAGTTCAATCTTGGAGAAAGTTTGTACAAACTTCTCTTTTTATAGCATCTGGCCAAAATTGCCGATTACAAAGGGCAGCTTTAAATTAGAGTCCACAACAAAAGGCTTTCGACACTTTGAAGGGAAAGTTGAGCACCGCACCAGTTTTGGCCTTACCAGATCTACATCAACCATTTGAGATCGAGACATATGCGAGTGGGTTTGCCATGGGAGCAGTACTCATGCAGGGAGGTAAACGGTTGCTACCACTCACGAAAGTACCCGGGGAATAGTAAGTAACTTTATCCCGGTATGATAAAAAGAACTTTTATACTTTGTTCGGAGTCGGTAAAAAAATGGAAACATTACATAATGGGGAAAGAAACTGTAATCCACACTGATCACCAGCCACTACAATATTTGCACTCACAAACTAAACTGCAACAAAGTAGGCACTTTCGGTGGATGGGTTTTCTACAACAGTTTCATTTGGTTATTAAGTATAAGAAAGGAACCCATAACAAAGTAGCAGACATGCTCTCTAGACCTCCTATGATGAATGCTTTGATAATCCTTCAGAATAGTTCTTTGGTTCATGAAAGTTTTCAGGAACAATATACTAATGATTAGAACTTTAAGGATATCTATGCTGCTTTAATGAATGGTAAACATGTAGAAGAGAAAGACTATTATGTGCAGGATAAATTGTTATATCACTTGGGTAAATTATGTGTTCCAAAAGATGAACAAGCACAGGTGATTAGAGAAGCACATACCTCATTGATTGTAGGACACTTTGGGGTAAACAAAACATTGACTCAACTACAGAAATATTGTTATTGGCCTCATATGCAAGAAACTGTAACTAAGTATATTAGAGGTTGTGTTATGTGTGCAACTAGTAAGCCTAGTAACAGGAAATTGGGTTTGTACACACCTCTACCTGTACCTTCTCGTCCATGGGAAAGTGTGTCAATGGACTTTGTTGGGGGATTACCTATGTCTAGGAAGGGACATGATTATTTGTATGTAGTAGTTGATCGGTTTAGCAAGATGTGTATTTTGATGCCATGTAAGCAAGTCCTTTGTGAGCTGGCCCGGCTCATTTGTAATTTGTATGGGTTCATTTTGGGTTACCTACTTCTGTGGCATGGGATCAGTTACAGTTCTTGGGAATTACAGTCCCTTTGTGGAGCTCACATGGACTTAAAAGCTAGAAGAAAGGTACATGCTGTCTACTTGAATGACGGATTGACGAGGTTATGCTTGAGGGCAGGTTATTGCATCTACTGAAGGTATTACAGCAAGCATCTAAGTTGTGGGATAAGTGTTCGTATGTAAATATACCTATCCTCTGACACCCTCCTTCTACTAAGTCTCCTAACTTTTGAGACATGCTTTGGTTATGTGCCCAAAGACAGATGGATTTCTTTTGAAAGTGATGTTGAAGATGGACACCATGATCACGAAGAAGGCTTTGAAGTTCATCGGAAAAGTCAAACGTCATCGAGCTTTGATGGAAGCCACAGTTGAAGCCAGAGCCAAGCAAAATCTGAGTTAAGCCATGACAAGCATACTTGATCATCATTTTCGGGTTAGCGAGAGTTTGGATTTTATATCCCGGCTGAGAAGGATGCAAGGTGAAGGTAAAAGCTTAACATTAGATGGTCCTTTTGAGATCCTTGGGAGGATGGAGTACTAATGCCTTAAACTCAATCTTCCTCCATACATGCATATTTACTCGGTTGTCAATATTGAGAATTTGAAACTGTATGAGCCTCCAATGATCCTAGATGAAGTCTCAGACATTCAAGTTCCATCAGTTGATGACCTTTCACCAGAGTACATGTCAGAGTTGCCAGAAGATGTTATTCTCGACAGGAATGTCAGAACTTCACGAAGAGGAAATGTTGAGTACCTCAGAGTGGGCCTGAAGGGGATGCATCCAAGCAAAGAAAGATGGATGGAGATTGGTAAAGTGAGGGAACTTTACCCTCACTTACTTTCCAAGTAATCAAGCTTTCGGAGGTCCTAAAGCTCTCCAGTGGGGAGGCCTGATCCGGGGGACAATTTTTCAGTGAAAATTGAAGTGTTCCCAATGCTCTAGATTTCAGCTCCATCAGAAAGAGAATGACGTCCTGATTCCAACACAACTTGAACGGGTCGAAAAGGACTCCGTTTGTGCAAGTTACGGCCAGTCAAACTTTCAGTCAAACTGGCTTCAGGGGCGTCTAGAAGGCAAAAAAAATAATCATCTCAGAAATTGACGGAATCAGCATCATCGCGAAGAGCTCGTCGATACGATTCCGACGGCATTCGTTTCATCAAAATCCGACGTCGTATGCTCGAGATAGAAGCGGTCAAACCTCAATCAACTTAGAGGGTACTGATGATGACATCATCATGGTGACGTGGCAATCCGTACTGTACGGACACACATAGGCGGATTCCGACCCAACACGTGGCAGGAGACTCAGATCGTACGGACCAATCAGTAAGCGACACGTGTCATTCCGTACAGTACGGCATCATAGTCAGCATCCCACGTGGCAGTCCAGTTGGCGACACAGTCAGCGTACGGTTGAGCTACATCAGCAGATTTTGGCCAATCCGAGTTTGACACATGGCACACAGTCAGCGTATGGATATCTCTGTCAGGGCTTGTCAGCGTACACGTCAGACATTCTGGCGAATTAGAATCAGACACGTGGCATGTTATCCGTCGTCGGCACTGTTCTATCAATCCGGGGTTGTTCGTTTGTTTTAACAAAAGTGGTTAGGGGATTCGACCCCGAGATCCTCTGCCAAATGGCTCGGGCGGGAGCCATTGCACCCGTGCATGGATGCCTATCTATGTATAGCCACCGGTATCTTTTGTTGTTTTAGATTGTTGGTATGGAGGGGCAGAGCGTGGTTGGCGGGGTTGGAACCGCCGACCACCGTTTTAACAAAATATATCTCAACCACTGTGCCACGAAATCGTTCTAAATATATAGTGGCAGAGATTGTTTTTGTTATGAAATTGTTAGCCAAGCCATATCAAAATGGCTTAATAAAGCCAAAACAAACAAGATTTGTAATAACCATCCGAACCAGAAGATTGAAAAGGATAAAATAGACCTGATACGAGCTGATCAGGGAGGATATGCTATTAATTTGATGGTTAAGCCTAATTAGGCAAATTTCTTGTATAAAAAGAGAGAGAAGGCTTTGATTTCACAAGTCCAGGTTGAGATAGCGAGAGAATGCTTGAGAGTTTTTGAAGACGTTTCTGCACATCAGAGTAATGTCATGGCATTAGCGAAGCGAATAGTCTTGTATAGCACGATTTTTTGAATTCCATCGGATCGGTCCTCCATTGGAGAGGGACCCGGAGACGTAGTCCTTAGGGACGAACTCCGTTATCAACTTTGGTTTCGTCTCTCTATTCTTCTCTCTTTTCTTTCTCAGTTTATTCTTGGCATTTAATTATTTTATGTTCATTTATTTCATTTGAGCATTTCAATTTGTAATCACTTAAGTTAAGCGTTGTAATAATCGATCTTTTACATTAAGCATTCTGTAAGCAATAAGTCCTAGATCCTTTAAATAGATCACTCTGTCATGGTGGTTAATTGTTAGGGTAGAGTTTTAGTTTAATTAGTCTTCTTCTGCTTCTCAATTATGGTTTTTTGTTCCAAGACTAAGTCCTCTCCCTATCTTTGAGGGAGAGTGGACAAACACATTATTGTTTAGTTTTCATTCCTAGGATGAATAAGTCTCCTCACAAACCCTATATAGTGGGATCTTCTATGAGGAGAAAATATAGTTAGTTATCTGTTTGAGTTTTTACCAGTTACTAGTTGGTAATTGATCAATGTTAGTTTTATGTTATCAATTGAATAATAGGTATGTATTACTGAATGAGAAATATGTAGTAGATTCTTGTCAGATTTTAGAGTTTTCAATGCAATAAAGGAGTTAGTTCAATATCATGGTTTGCTGATTAAGTAGTAAGTGTTGACATTTGTTGTGGAGGCAACAACTTAAGAAAGGACCACTTGAGGTATTGATATCTAGTTTGTTTCTAGTTATTAGATTAGTTCATGCATTGTTGAATTAATAGAGTTTCTAGTTACATGCATGCAAAATTCATTAATTAAATGTAATTTTGTAATTGAGTTAGATTATATAGCTTAAAATGTGTGTTTCATACTCCTGAAGTGATAGTTAATAGCAATAGTCTTAAGTGATAAGTACCCATTGCATGAGTAATAACTAACATAACTTATTTCCCCTATTTTTCAAGTTAATGTTTCATATACTTTTCCAACCTTCATAGTTTTTTGTACATGTGTAACCACCTATACTCATTGATATAGAGTGTGTAGAGTCTATGAATGCACATATAGTGCCATCATTATTAAAAGTTATGAAGTCCTGGTTGATAATTAAATGAAGCCTCTCATAGAAGATGAACTATTTAGTTGGGAAGCCATCCTCTGAATTGTGTATCTACCTATAGCACCGAGTTAATCAAACAATAGAGAGGCCCTACATTTTTGGCATTGTTTTTGGGGATGATGCTAAGTTCACTT